>KL256436.1:0-40454 GCA_000699545.1 Podiceps cristatus
CCCAAAACATTCTATGATTCTGTGATTTCTAAAGATACATGGACAACTGGAAGACATATCTTCGCTTAAATTTGCAAGCCTTTGATTTTGCAACTTAAAAACTGTTCTTTTAGAATGGGCATTTCTGTTTGACTTTTGTGATGGTTCCTATGGCTCCTCTATACATTTCTTGTCATGTACTGCCAGTGGGGGTTTGAGCTTTTGCCTCCAGCGCAGGCTGCTCATATTTGCATTATGGGATCTAATTAACTGCTAGGAGGAAAGTGCTGCTTTTCTAAAAGCGGGATGAACAGGTCCAGGTGCCCTGTTCAGGTGCAAGGCCAAGCCATGGGTTGATGTGAGAAGTCCACCTCAGCCAAGCTCTTTCTCTCTTCCCTTGGTACCTGCAGGTCCATTGTCAGGAGAAGGTGACAGAAATGGGCAAGGGAATTTGAATGTGGAGGTCTGGTGAGATGACAGAATCATCTTGCACTCTTCCCTCCTCCAGAAACAAATGGTCCCTGCCCTACCAGGACAGCGTACTTAAAAACTGCTTTGGAGGCTTGACAAGGAGCTCCTTTATCCCTGATGATCCCATCACCAGGGTCTGTTCTGAGCAAACGTGCACACACACACGCACACACATGCTCACGGCATGAGACTTCACAGAAAACTTATATTTTAAAAGCTCCAATCTTGAACTCCCTCACTCAGATTTCTTTTTTTTTTTTTAAACCATATCCTTCTAGTTTCAACTCTAAGAAGACTCTGCTTGTGTAAATGCTGCTATGCTGTGTACCAAAAGCAAATAAGAATACTTGCATGAAATGTTTGAAAAATGCTTCACCTATAGGTATGAAATGAAATACAGCTGGTTCGTCGCTTTCCCGGTTCTTTACAGCAGCAAGCAATCCTGGCCATCAGAGCATTACAACAGAAGAAAATGATCCCATGACATCGGGAAGCCAGATGCACAGAATTAGCTCAGTCCTCAGCCTCTATCTGCCATGCTTTAGCCAGAGAGAAATTAGCTTGTCCTTGATTGCAGCTTTCGAAAGCTTGGCATGCCTTTTGGATTAACCAGCTCCTGCTGTAGATGTAACAGGCACCAGTGAGGCAACAGCAAATTATTTTCTGTGAAGTTATGCTGCAGTTCAGCTATGGGTCCAGCTTGCACTGCCAGAGCACTTAGACCTCCTTGGATAAGACCAGGACCTGAGCCTAACGTTATCTGTGCTGCCTATGGGGTTGTAAAGCAAATTTCTCCAGGAAGACACATCTGATGACTGCTATCTGCAGAGTCAGACACTGGCACGCCTGATTAATATGAATGTAGCAGGATAGAGGAAGAGCCTCCCAACCTTTGAATGTATTTATTCCCAAGTGAAGCAGCATGTCTGACAAGAGCTCTCAGAAATGTAAAGGTTTATTGCCTCATAATGGAATAAAAGGATTAATTTAGAATAGGTCTGTAGCCACTTGTAAAATATTTCATTTTAATAATTTATACTAATGGAATATATGATCTAGGGAGGGTCACATGGGTTGCTCCTGGGCAGTTGTTGACAAGGCAAATGCAGCTGGGGAGACCTGGGCTGGACGCATCTTTGCTTCTCCCTGGTGGACTTGTAGGATGTTAAAAAGAGAGAGTAAGTACAAGCAGCAGACAAAGCCTTTAATTCACTGACTCTTCATGTCGCTGCAGAGTGCTCATGAGATGGCAATGCTGATCAGCTCAGCAGGTTCTTAAAACATGCACAAGGAAAAAAAAAAAAAAAAAACTTAAGCTTTTATCTCTGTAATAAGTAATGAATCCTAATTTCCCTTTCTAAGGTAAAAAAATAAACAACATTAGCCTTCTTGTGAGAGCACAGGAGAGCTCGGTAACAGCAACGACCTCAGCTCCAAGAGGCGTGCAGAGATTTAGGGGTCACAGACGCTGTTGTGGGTCTGAGTCTTAGACGTGACTGAAGCAAGAGCTAGATGCGATAGGCAGGAATTATGCAGTCTGTACAGAAAGAGGGTTGTATCTCTTTCCACACATGTGCTGTAAGTCTGTTATCTCCCTTTATCCATCTGAACTGTGTTTGTGATGGATTTTTCTGATGCTCAGTCCTGTCCAAAATCTGAGAAACGACTTTGGGAGCTCAGCATTGTGCAGGGGCTCTTAACCAAGAGATTTGCAGAAATTCTTCAGTTCTGTTTCATCTGTGTCTTGTTTTATAAATCCCTCTGCGCTCTGACAGTATCATGCAGAGACCAGTGTCTCAGCAAGATATTTCCTTCAACCCTCTTATATGACCGCTATGTCCATGTAAGAAAAGTCATCTCATGAATATTTTTCTACTGTTTGTGTCAGCATCAATAAATCAGAATCAACAGAACTACTTCTCACTTCTGTCCTTACTGAAAAAAACAATGTTACACAGAAATTCCCGATTGTTTGGTTCTGTTTCTTCTGACAGTGTAGAAAAAAAAACAGGACTTTGTCCTACCTCTACCTCAATTTTAAACATTAAAACTTGACCTCTGCTTACTGCTTACTTCCCCAGTTTTGCATTTGTTAAGCTGCAAACATTTTTCTTTCATAACAATTTACATATGTAATTACTACAGGTACTTCAGGAATTGTTTGCTAAAGGCTCTATATAAATACTAATTATCAGTAATTAAAAATCCACAGCTATTAAGAAGATACTGATAGGGAGAAAATACTGCTTAGGAAGCAACTAACATTTGTCTAGGCAAAATTAAACATCAAATAACTCTCTATCTATGTAATTATATAATGTGACTCATCAACTGCTGCCTAAACGAAAGTGCAAACAGGAGAAAGGTGTCCCCCGCCACGCGCACCCCCAGCCTGCTCACAAAGTGTGCGTCTTCAATATTGTAAACCCGTTTCATATTGGAAGCAAAGAACATTTAGTGGTCTCACATTGCAGTTGCAGAAACGTAACAGCTGCGCTGACTGTTTTCCATGGCATGCTAAAATCGGGAGCTTCCAGGCTGATCATACGCAAACTTAACTCTCCAGGTCATAAAATGCACTGGGATTCTTTCGTGCGCCAAGTAAGCGAGAAAATATCCTGTGAAAGAGTAGAAATAAAATGCAGGAACAAATGACATCTGCTTTATATTTTTACAAAACCTCTACGGTGAATTTTCATCTGCCTTCATGTATTTTCTAACTGCTAATGAATTTGTTTCCTTATTAACTGTGGTTCAGCATCCATGTACTTGAAGTGGAATTTTGGTTCAACTACAGGCGTCAAAGGGCATTTTGCCACTGTTGTAAGTGGAATTATATTTTCATTTTAGTGATTTATTACAGATTTCAGTAGGCTTTGAATCAGCCTTCGTCCATCTAAAATTAATCAACTTTCTGAGCCTGGTGGGAAAAGTAAACAGGTAATCTATGTGCGTTATACAACGATCCCAAAGTTTGCTCTCTGCTGTACCTGCTCCCGATGGTAGGGGAGAAAATCCCATTAAGCACGCAGACAGACAAAGGGGGCAGCAATTTTACAAGGGGCACAAAATAGATTTCTGCTCTCAGAGCACAGGCTCCATCTCGCTCAAACCTGTCACTGTAACGGGGCGACGTGAATGCGCCTGGAGCACAAAGCCGCTGCTGATGCTCACCTCTGACAAGAAAACGATGCAGCTTTGAGAAAGCCTCTCTTCCCATAATAATGCTCAGCCTCGGCGCGCTCGGCGCCTGCAGCCACATTGTCAACAGGAGCGAAAAGCTGCCGGTCACACGAAGGCAGCCAGGCTGAGCTGCCTCCAGAATTCATTTTCAAGTATGTTTTTATTCACTTCTGTGGAATTTATTTTTTCCTTTCTGGCTCTGCCATTTTAGGCTCGTATTCAATACAGGGAAACACTTCAATTATCTCTGGATCAGGCCCTCAGATTGTATTGTGGCTGAGGCTTTGAAAATTGCTGTTATCAACACTATTAACCGACTTGTCTGTGCTATTTTGAGCTGGACTGAAAAGAGCTTGATGGGACACTGAGTCACTCACAAACCACGAGTCAGGCAGGATGAACAAGAGTTTCACTGTCAAGTTTTGACTTTCAGCTTTCAAAAGCTTTTCTCAGCAAACAGCCCTCCTGCTCCCTCTCAGTGAGCTGCTAGACCAAAACTCTCCCAAGCCTAATGCCAAGCTCTGGCAGAAAAGGGCAGTCATTTGGGCAAATGCTGACCTTGCTTGGCTCGGTTTGCTCCTGGCAACAGGACAACACCAGCCTGGTGCTGGGGGCTTCTCCCTCCTGAGGCTCCCACCACACCAGCTCATGGGGCACTCCAGTAAACTGGTCTAGCTACCACCAACAGGTGATGAGAGACAAAAAAAAAAAAAATGAGTGCAACCCTGTGACTCTGCATTTGCTTCTGCATATCCCTCACCTTGGGCCCAGCCTGCTTTCAGCACACACCAAACATGGGAACTCCCTGACATCTGGAAAAGCTTAGCTGTCATGCAGATCCCTAAAACACAGTTTTCTAGCCTATTAGTAGTGCTGGCTTCCTCAACTCTGCCAGTAACTAATGTTTTGGATCAATATTCTGTTAATTTACATCATTTCCTCAGTCTTAACTCAGCATTTTCTTTTTTCCCCATCCCTCTTTCACTTCTATTTTTTTTTTTTCTTTTTTGCTTCAACAAAGCATGAAATCATTGTTTGTCAAAAGATAATCTGCTCACTGCTGTATCTGGTTGTAACTAATGATATTTTCTTCAGTCTTCTAGATTGCTAGGGAGACGTGTAACTGTATTCTAAATAATTTGAGATCAGTCAACTGCTGTGCTTGCTGTTTACAATTAGAAACATGCCAATCAGACGCTCTTGGTCTTATTTTGTTTGGCTCCATTTACCAAAAAGGGTAAATGCAACCATCCCAGACAGAGAGAGAGAGAGAGAGAGAGACCCCCTCCATCCCATCTAGTTCCCCTTTGCCCCCAGCCCAGTCTGGTGGGCAATGGATGAGGAACTGGACAAAACACAGTAGTAAATGAGGCACAGCTTAAGCATTTAGTCACGTACCCAATTCACGTTCATCATATTGACCTCCTCACAAAATGGACATGGAGATTCAGACACTGAAGAAGAGGACTACAAAAGGCAGCATGGTGCAGGGGGTGGAGGGGATTCACCTGTGGGGACCGGAAAGGATTGTTTGGGGCAGGAATGGAAAGAAAAGGGATCTTTGGAGGGATCTTTGCTTGGGTCCGGATGGAAGGCTCACATCCATGCACAGCACTTAGTGTCAACTTTCCCTCTCTTCCCATACATGAGGGGAATTTGAAGAAGGGAGGAAGAGCATTTTTTTATCATCACCCCTACTGTAGTAATTTGACTTTTCATGGAATAATAAAAACATTCATTAAGAATAACTCTGTGTGTTAGCCATTAGCAACAGCATCAAGGAAGAGATCTGGCATCCCCACTCCAGGAATACAGCACCATGGAGTCTTATGAGTAACTTAAGGGGAAAACAAAAAACCACCACGTTTCCAAGAACGAGAGTGAGATGAAAGTGCTTGTAATCCTCTGGTGAGTGGTGTGTCATGGTAATGCCTTCCGAAAAAAATATCCCTGAGCTCTGCATGACAGTGTATCACTCAGGGCTGCAGAAGGGTGGAGTACACAGAGGAAAAAAACAAAAACAAACAAAAAACCACAAAAAAACCAACAGGTAGCAAGCTATCAAAGTTTTGTAGTGGCATCAATCACACACACTACAGGAGCTGTAACTATGTTTGGTGAAATGTTATCACCAAAGCATCATTCAGTAAGCAGTCAGGTCCAGAGAGGTCCGACTCCTTGTCAGCAGGCCAGATACCAGCACACCCAGGGTGAGGGGCTCTCCTCCAGGACCAAATGTGGGGCCACCTGCTCTTGGCAGGGCAGACCATGGGCCAGGACTACAGGTGCTCTTCCCTCCCACCCACTTTCTCTCCCTTCACCTGATCCCTTCGGGTCATTCAGACATATTCACAGCCCTCCTCCAACTCTCTTCTGTTTTTTTTTTCTTTGCTCTAATGTGGAAAGAAAACTGGTTTTGAAACCTCAAGAATTGCTGGTTGTCCTCTGATCAGCTTGAGCTGGGATGCCAAACTGCAGCACCTACAACAGTGGGAAGATCAAAAGAGCACCCCAAAATGTGGACTATTTATTCCAGGGCCGTCATTCAGCTTTCTAAAGATTGCTAAAACTAAACTCAGCTTCTTGATGGGTTGTAAAAACATGAGCTCAGCCTTTCCTGTGGCTTCAGATAGTCTGTGTTCAGGTCTGCCAGAGAACGGCAAATCCCAGTAAGCAAAGGCACTGAATTAATGAAGCAAAACTGTTTTGGGTCTGATTTTACATTCAAGTCAGGAGCAGCTTCCCTTGTTTTGGCAAAAAGTGGGGCGTGTATGTATGTGTGTGTTTGTGTACACTTATATGTGTTTACCTTGCGGTGGTTTCACTGGCTGTGGGAATTGCAAATGTGCTTGCTCATTCCTCATGGTTTAACTGTACAAGACAAATACAATTGATTTAGAAGGAAAGAGCCTTGCCAAGGACAGTAGTAATGGCTTTGTGCTAAGTAAATTTAATGCAATATGCTTTGGCCAACAGCTGCAGCTTTGGAAAGAAGCAATTCACCTTCTCCCAAAAGTAACCATGAGAAGTTAAGTAACTAGCAGAGAAGCTAGTTTATGTACAGAAAGATTTGAAGCCTGTAGTTGTAGCTAATAAAATCAAACAGCTATCAAAAATCATGGCCAGCTGATCTGGTGAGTCGCAGGAGGGTAGAGGAGAAAGGGGGAGAGATAAAAATTCCTAAGAGTGGCTTTCTGTGTAGATTAAATATATGCTGTTTTATTCTGGTAAAAGTAAAATGGAATAGAAGTGTCAGAGGCTGCCGGGTTTAGGTATTAAAATATTTAAAGAAATAATCATTATGATATTAATCCAGAAAGTATTATTTCATCTAGCAGAGGTTAATACATTTCATAGATTCTTGGGCCAGAAAAGGCTATTAGGATCACCTAGATTAGTTTTAATGTAATTCAGGTTCAGTAACAGCTGCAGAGGCCTGTTCTGCGAGGCAGACAACAAAGTGTAAGGTCTTTCCCAAAGTCTTTAAGAGAAGCGGGAGCCAGCCAGACGCAGATCTGCCAAGCAATTCTCCAACAGAAGCGTTGGAAGAGTTTGTCGGGAGACATGATGTTATTTTATGACGAGGCCCAACAGCTTCCCTGAAGCAGCGAGGTCTGCTCTGCGGGACTGTCCTGACCCCGGCGTGGGGAGGACCGGAGGGGCCACCTTCCCTTGCATGCAACAGCCACGCTTTGCCACAGATGCACAGCACCTCCTCAAATCTCAGCTCTCCTCTTGCAGCACGCGGGAGTCTCCTCTCTTCCTTCTCATCCAGCTCCGGGCTGGATTTCGGATGAGATTCTGCCAAGCAGAGCCTGCTGCTGCCCTGGGCCAGCTGCTGCCACTGTCCCATGCAGACCATGCGATTTCTTCTCCTCATTGACCTCTCCAGCGGGCTGGCTGTGGGGGCCGGGAGAGCAGCTGGGCTGGCTCTTCTCACAGCCCTTTCAAGCAGCCGCATGATAACCGAGCAGGATGGCGCTGGTGGGTGGTCTGGCTGCAACCTGCGGCTCCTCACAGGGAGCAGGGAGCAAGTTGAGTGCTTCAAAAGGCAGTTGTGTAGGAAGCTGCCTCAGATACTACCCACTGCAGAGATGGGCAGATAGGACGCCAGCGCTTCCCTCCCCCGGGCTCCGGCAGCTCCCTTGGGACTGCAGAGGCACAGCAGGTATTTTTATTTCCACACCAAACTTAACACTTGTTCACCTCAGGCTTAAACAGAGAAGTGTGAACCTCTTTCAAATTTACTTTTTGGGTTGTTTGTTTGTTTTCTAAACCTGCCCCTGTTTTGGAGGAAAAGAAAAAGTCTTTTTTAAGTAGTGTCTGGGAAATTTGCCCTGGTTTATAAGTGGAAAAAAGTAAATATACAAACAAAAAGAATCACTTTTATTTTCACAACAAAAGATGTTTCACCATTTTTTTCCGCCCCATCAAATCATTGCACTTACTATAAAGCCTCCACTTTTTCCAAGAGTGACAAAGCGTTTCTTTGAAAAGCTTTTGTTCAGTGCTGGCACCCCGGGCTGCAAAACCTGCGCCTGGCCCCAAGCTGCAGGTACGGCCAGTCTCCACTCCGCCTTTCCTCTTTTTGCCTTGGGGCAACACCAAAAGAGCAAAGGAGCCAGTGAGGCCACTTCTGAGCCTTATGTGTTTTCATCTCACCCCTGTAAGAGAGCTCAGGTGACTTTGTTCTCCAGCTTCATTTGTATGTTTGGAACCAATGCTGCCATGGATCTAAAACCCAATCATTCCTATTGATTTCATTGTGAATTTGCCATGTGGAACAACAGTCGGGAGAAAAGGTTGCCTTGTAGCAATAAGCAGAAAAAACCCAACCCCCCAAAAAACCTCCACCAAAAAGCCAACAGTAAAAAAGGAACTCGGAACTCTCCTTTTCATTAGCCAAGCATCTTGGCATGTTAAAATCACCCGTGAGCACCTCCCACTGAAAATTAAAAGAAAGCCCCAGATTTGCCACTGAAGCCGAAAAAGTTATTATTTAACTATTGGTTGTGGGCATTGTTGATGTTACGATATATCTCATTTCAAATCATAACAGATGAGTGATCTCTAAATTGTTGGTTCATGAGATAATACTCCATCATGCTTCCCTTTGTGACACAAATCCACATAACTAGCACAGTATAAATACAATCACTGGCTGGTATAAAAGCTTCAAATACTATTTTAAATCCTGCAAGTGTGGCTGGTGCTCAAATTGACAGCTCAATGCTCTGTCAGTTCCCACTGCCAATCTCATTATGGAAGTAAACGGCTCTATCTTATTTTATCCTGTTCTATACATGATGCACTTAAAAGGACTTAAAAAAATCTAGTAAATGGAAATATATGGTACAATGAACAGTTAAAAATGTCAATTGAATTAGTGGTTGTGTGATATCTTTTCAGCATACAATGTGAACACAGATGCTGCCTTTTATAGAGGTTTATGCATATGAGGAACGTGAAGTGGAACAAATGAGATTTGAATTTTATTATTCTTTTATAGCATTGCATTCCAGATAGCTTTTTTTAATTAGCTCCTATCTCAACACCTTTGGCAACTCTAAATAATTCAGAGGATCTTGTCTTTTGTTGTTGTTGTGGTAGTTTCTTCTGCAGAGAAGTAGCCCTTGTGAACGGCAGGAAGCTTATCTATCACTTAGCTTAAAAATGATCCTCCAATTAAACTCACGTGGCGTGCACTATGGTCCGCTCAGAGTCTTAAGCCCAAATCAGCTACCAGATGCATAGTGACAAATCTATCCCAAGCCCTAAGAGGTGCCGGGAGTGCTAAAAGTTTGCTTCTCTTTTTATGAGATTTCCTACATGCTCCACCGAGTGGAAAAGTGGGTAGAAGTCAGTTTGATGGAGCGGGGCTCAGGGATCCGGTTCCCCACCAGCCCCTCAGCTCACCTAAGGAGGGACAGGAGGGATCACTGCCTCCTGGCCTGCCAGTACACCCTTAGCCATAAAACGAGAGCTGGATATAAAATAGGCACGAAACCCATCACTCCCAAGACTTCAAAGCAACAGGCAGTATTTATGTCAAAATAAATAAACAAATGCATGTAGACAGAAGCCAATGTTTATGCTACATTGCGCAGTGCAGGGGGCAATAGTCCCACCAGCTCCGTTTCTAGACAGCACATCTTTGCACAACTTCTTTGTTGAAAAACTTCAGGGACACAGTGTCTTACAAGGATTCCCTCAGGCTCCCAGCCTCTCCCTCACTTCACAATGTGTGGGCAGGATACAGCTGTTCAGCTTCACTGCGTGGTCTTCTCATCCAAACTGTTCACATCATGCAAAAATTACATCCCTCAAGGCACTATGGAAATTCACATCCTAACACAGTTTCAAATGCCTCTTTATTTCACAGCCTAGTGCAAATATTACGCCTGCTCCAGAGTCAACTCTTTCAAATGATTCCTCAGTGTTTCAGATCAAGTCTATGGGATTTCTTTTGTACCTAAAAAGGACAAATATTTTTTTTTATTCTTTGCAGAACAACAGAAAATAATATTTTATTTTAAAAAAAATCACAGTGGCATATTATTTTAAAAAAGTTCACAGTGGCAATTTTTTTTATTCTTTGCAGAACAACAGAAAATAATATTTTATTTTAAAAAAATTCACAGTGGCATATAACACACCCCCAAATGGAAACTTTAGAAAATTTGTGACTTGCATAAAAGGTCATTCTGGGGGCTCAGCCCAGCACAACAGAAAGGAGTATTTTAGGTTAAATATTGCTCTATAGCCTGTTCACCTGGCCCAGCTGAGTACTCCCCATTCACAAGAGAAACAAAAAGTATTTCTGCTGCTGTACATCATATAAACACAGCATGATATGAAATGTTTGTAGGCATGGATTTGAGAAATTTCTAACTCAAGCTTTCAGCAATGAATGACATCAGTCTGAAAAAGCAGCCCTTATGTTTTCAACATGAGTTTCAAGCCTGGGAAGCCAGCGCAGCAGGAGCTCAGCTCAGGGGGTCTGGGGAACCTCTGTCCCACATCAGCCCTGACCATGAGCCTGGTGTGGCCCCGGGGGAGTCATATAAGGACACATCCAGAGATGACGGGGCTTACCTGCGCTCCCACTGAACACAGGTCCTAGCCCCGCCACCACACTGTGTCACGGAGGGTTTGCAGTAAAAAAACATCTTTTGCTGCCACATACATTCTTCACATCTCTCTTGCTTATGTCCCTCAACTCTGTTTGCACTTCTGAAACGTTGTTCATATGTGTCTTTTAGCTCAGTTGAAGAAGAAAAAGACATTTCCCAGATTATGCAATAGGGATTTTGGTAAAAAAAGCTATTGCAAACACAAGCTGCATGAAATAGTCAACAAAAGCCCTAGCACAGGCACCCTGTGTTAAGCCCCAAATTTAATTTGATCCATCAGAAAAACAAAAAGAAAGAGGAAAGAGGATAAGAGGCTGACATTTTGGCATCATCTGCCTCTTCAGAAGACAGCAGGTGCTGCCAAAATATTAGGCTCTCTCATCTGGTTTTCTCATTGTTTTTGTGATGGTGGGGAATTAAATCCTGCACTTGCAATTGATCTAATGTGCCAAAGCTCCTTCCTGATAATTGACGGTTTTCTTGATCTCTTTTTTTTTTGACATGCACTGTCTCCAGATGTCCATTCTCCCTCCAAACATCTCTGTGGCCCCTAAGCCTTAATTAGATCTTGCAGGTTCCATTTTTGTGGTGCTTTCACCACTGCAGGTTTTGTTTCCACTCCAGGTCTATCCTTCCTTCAGGCTCCAGCTGTAGCTCAAAGATGCTCTATTATTCTTTGCCATCAGCCACTCACCTGAACCCCCTTTTGTAGCAGTTGTAGCTGCTGCCCCAGTCCTCTGCGAACGGCTGCTGTTCACCTCGGCACTCATCAAGAGGTATTGATGGCAAAGAGCGAGTATGAAAGAGTAACTCTGGGTTAAACCTAAGGGAGGAACTTGGGCTCCATGATACAATGCAGGATTCAAGTATTTGGTTCAGGAATGGAGCATAGAAATCTAATTTACATCTCTACACTGTGTTACACTTTATGCTCCGAGAAACAGGATTCACAGGAAAACAGTGCATTGCCATTAGCAAGACCAGCTGAGAGGTGTGTAAGGCATTACATTTCTCCCAGGCAGAAGGACCTAGCCCAGAGCTGAGGTGTGGATGTCTCTATGACTTCAGTCTTCCTCCTGTTTAAATGCCCAAGTCGTGCATTTAGGGGCACAGGAGGCAGCATGGATATTTCACACTACTGCCTACCTCGCGGTTAAGCCATGGCACAGGAGGACAAGCCAGAGGAAACCCAAGCCCAGCACCTAGGACTAGGGCAACCAGTTAAAAGAGGGGGAGCTGACTTTCCAGCTCTTGCTTCCTAAATTTTCTAGAGACTAGGGCCAAGGCGTAAGTCTTTCCTCTCCCATATGACAACCTTACTCACTGGTCCGGAGTTGCACTCTCTTTTGCTTGCTCATCAGGTAGTCCCGTAACTGTTTCCTACCTGGCTGCAAAGTTTCCTAGCATCAGCATATTATGCAAAAGATGGTTTTAAATTGTCAGATTTCTGTAGCAGAGTGGTAGGTGTGTTTTGAGCACGTTTAGTTGAACTAAGGCCTGCAGGGCAGGGGATTTTAGAACCGAGAAGCCTACACATTTTCAAATCCAGCCAAACATAGTAGGAGGTAGACACCCTCCTCTTGGTCAAGAAGGCAGTACTCCTACTCTGGAGTAGAGCAGGAGTAACCTACAAAAGACTTTACAAGAACATTTACACTCTTCTAGGGTATCTCTGGTTCTAAGCTGCTTAGGTAGAGATCTTCTGGGTCATTGGGTTTGAGTGAGGATCTAGAAAAGGTCTTCTTCCAGACTACACAGAAGATCAGATGTGGTACATGCTTGCGAGGAGGAAGGAAAGGGGGGTCTAGGCAGACATCTCCATGGGAAGACCGAATTAAAGGTGGCACGCTGTGAGGAGGGTGCTGCTTAAAGCAAACCCAACTAGACATTAGCCACAAAACTCCCCTGCCCTCCAAGGCACCAGCCACTTGGCTAACATCGTAAGATAGGATTTGACATTTGCTCTTCTGCTTCAACCCCCAGCAAGGAGAGCAGTTTGTCTGCTGGCTGAGAGCCCCTTTGGAAATGCTGGCAGGTCCCTTTTGACTTCCTTTCCCCGGCGTACCCTGCCCTGTGTTATTTGGCAGCAGAGATGGTGACTTCAAAGCAAGCAGTGGGAATGAACTTTTAAAAGTTGGACACTCAGTAGCTGCCACATTAACAGGTGACTATTTCAGAGAACTTATTAAAAGAGAGGGGCCTCAGTAGCAAGGGATACATTAACAGCTAAAGGTTACTTAAAGTGAGGAGAGAACAGCATCCTGTTCTTTATTTATCAGCTGCCAGGCTAGTAACTAGCTCTGGCAGAATGGCAGACTAAGTCAAGAATCCAGGGAACAAAAGAGGCAGATTTCTTTCTGCAGTGTTTAGATTCTGCATTTGCAGACTGTCTTGCTAAAGACATAAAGAGAAGAGAGAAAGATTATGGCTGTGATAATCTACATAGCAATGCAAGGTTTAGGGACGCCGCATTCCCGTCCACCTGGGAGAGGGCAGGCCTTACCAGAAGGCGTGGGTTAGCAAACATGGTGCCAGGTTTTAGTGGAAGCACAGAGGGCACAGCGAGGCAATGCCCTGTACAGTAGTGACCTGCACGTTGGAGGGGAAGGCACAGGAGTATCACAGTGGCAGAGTTTTAATGGCTCTGGGTGCTGGGGTGTCCCGGTTTCAGCCAGGATGGAGCTAGTTTTGTCTTTAGCAGCTCCTGAGTTTGGATTTAGTCTGTGAAGAATGGTGATAGTACGCTGCTGTTATTCATTGCTGCTGAATGATCAAGGACATTTTGCAGTTTCCCAGGCTTTGCTGATGTGCAGGTGCAAACACTTGGGAGGGCACAGCCAGAAGAGTTGACCTAAAGTGGCCAAAGAGAGTGTTCCATGCCATAGACGGCATGGCCGGTGTGAGGGAGGGTCAGCCATTGCCCCCTTTCTCCTAGTTTCTTTAGCTCCTTGTTCAGCTCGTGTTCTGTTCATGTTCCATTCTTGGGTTTTTTGGGTTTGGTTTGGGTTGGGTTTTTTGCTGTGTGTTTTTTGTTGGTGATTTGTTTTGTTTTGTTTTTCAGGCCCGTTTGTTCATTTATTTGGCTGTTTGTTCCCTCAAGCTCTCCCTGGGATAAAATGGCATCCTGTTCTGGGAAGGCTGTGGGGGAATATCCCTGCTCCCTGACTGCTGCTCGGGACGGGCTGTATCAGTCGTCAGGTGGTGAGACATTGTGCAGTGTTCATTTTATATATTCTAGTATCTTTATATATTATCATTATAATTAACATATTTTTATCTTTTTCTTTGCTGTCCTGGTAAAGTGTTTTTATCTCAACCCACGAGCTCTCTTTCTGATTCTCCTCCTCACCCCACCAGGGAGGAGGGTGAGTGAGCGGCTGCGTGGTCCGGTTACTGTTCAGGGTTAAACCATGACATAGGGGCACACCCAGCTTTTCTAAACCCATTCAGGATAGCTCCTAACACAGTTATCATAGCCACATTTTAAAGCCAACGTTATGTCAGAAGCACTCAGTATATGGAGCTCTTTGGAAAATTGGCTCCTACTTTTGGCAGTAATTGCAATTTGTTCATTTATTTGGCTGTTTGGTTTGTTCAGCTCTCCCTGGGATAAAATGGCATCCTGTTCTGGGAAGGCTGTGGGGGAATATCCCTGCTCCCTGACTGCTGCTCGGGACGGGCTGTATCAGTCGTCAGGTGGTGAGACATTGTGCAGTGTTCATTTTATATATTCTAGTATCTTTATATATTATCATTATAATTAACATATTTTTATCTTTTTCTTAGCTCTCCCTGGGATAAAATGGCATCCTGTTCTGGGAAGGCTGTGGGGGAATATCCCTGCTCCCTGACTGCTGCTCGGGACGGGCTGTATCAGTCGTCAGGTGGTGAGACATTGTGCAGTGTTCATTTTATATATTCTAGTATCTTTATATATTATCATTATAATTAACATATTTTTATCTTTTTCTTTGCTGTCCTGGTAAAGTGTTTTTATCTCAACCCACGAGCTCTCTTTCTGATTCTCCTCCTCACCCCACCAGGGAGGAGGGTGAGTGAGCGGCTGCGTGGTCCGGTTACTGTTCAGGGTTAAACCATGACATAGGGGCACACCCAGCTTTTCTAAACCCATTCAGGATAGCTCCTAACACAATTATCATAGCCACATTTTAAAGCCAACGTTATGTCAGAAGCACTCAGTATATGGAGCTCTTTGGAAAATTGGCTCCTACTTTTGGCAGTAATTGAAAGCTGAGCTCTTAGGAAAATGGGAGCTCTAAATGCTTGGATGACATTTCTCAACTTTGCTCACAAATAGGAGAACCTGCAAGCCACAAAGGCAATTCCATCAGCCATCTTTTAAAGATATCACCATCAGACAGACTATTATTACATTTATCCTTCTATTTCGTCCTCGTGAGAACTGGAAGACAAAGTTAGCAATAGCAGAGTGACAGACCACTAAGGCATCAAGATTCAAATATCCCATTTTAATACACAGCTACAGCTGAACAGAAGCAGAACTGATGTGCATGTAGGTAACAATCTGTGTAGTGCAGGCCTGTTCCTTTAAATGAAAGGAACCATCAGGCAGTTATCTCCATCAGATTTTATTATGTGACATAGGATGAACAATTACATACTGTGCAATAAGCTAAGTGAGGTTTTAATCGCTGCTGCATTTATGGATGGTTTATCCTGACCTTTCATAGCCTTAAAAACTAATAACTGAAGCAAAACGAAGTTTACCAGCTCCTCTCAAAAACTAGCCATGTGAGCATAATCAAATCCCAGGCATTAGTAAAGCCTGGATTCCTGAGCTGGTGAGGAATTGAGTCACTTCCCATGTCAGATGGTGCTGGACAAGTAATGTCTTTTCTTTTTGACCGAATTAGAAAAAGGATATGGGTTTTATCGCTGAGGCCAAATCATCACCTGAAGTAAATTACACTGAATTTGCAGCTTTCATTGTCTACATACTTCATTTATAAGACAATAACAACTGTTGTGATATCTTTAATGAATACGTATTCTAAGAAATGTGATGTATCTAAGAATATCTATAAAGAAATTATTATGCTAGATACATATCATACTAAAAAGGGAAAGCCCTGTCTTACAGAGATACCAATTCTATGGAAAGATGCTCTTAGGTTGAGAGAATTGATGAAGTCCACTTGTAAGTAAGTAGCAGAGCTATGAACAAAACCTGAAGTCTCAGCTTTTCTCCTTTTTCATTATACCACCATGGCTTTCTGGAGAGGTGAATGAGATGACAAGGAGTGAGAGATGGTATTTAACCGAGTTTTCACATTAACATTTTCCTGCTGGTCCCCTGAAGACCCACAGCTGTGACTAGGACTCTAGTACAGAACTTTCTCCATTCTAGAAAACTTGGAATAAGAGTTGCCTCCCTTTCACATGTCCTTTGCATACCATTGATTTATGGACTTTCACGCCTCTTGCAATTGAGTGATGCCTTGCAAGCCCAATGCCTCCAGGAGGCAGTCATTTGAAGTAAAAGACTTGAAGAATCACTACCATGAAGATAACTCTAATGATAATCTGTTTTCACCACAGCGGTGTTTGTAAACACAGGAATGCAAAACTGTCCTGTTTCAGCTTATTTCAGCTGTGAAGGAAACAAGATACTGTGATTCTCTCTTCTTTTTTCTTTTTCTCCACCCCACCCCTCCCTCCCCCAAAGAGAAGGTACAATTGCAAAGCCTGCCTGCAGCAAGCCCTGTCTACCTGTGGTCTACTTCAGAAAAGTGGTTTTTCAAGGCCTCTCACAGGCTGCTTCATTCCAGGCTTGGTGACAAAACTGCCTACAGCAATACTTAGCCATTTTATTTGCCACCCTCTGCTGCAAATGCAAAGGAGCTGACACGCCCTAGATTAAACTCACCACAAACATTCAGAGAAGTTAATTGTTGTGATCTGACCCACAAAAGAGAGAGAAAATGCACATATCCAATGAGTTTGCAGGCATTGCTCCTTGCAGCTGCACAGCTGTCCTTCATACATAAAAGAAACAGGTCCGGCTACGAAACATCTCTTTCACCTTTTCCTTCTGTACAGCTACGTTCAGGTTTCTCCAAACCACAGCTCTACACAACATTACAGCTGCCTGGGCCAGATCCTCGGCAGTTGTAACCCAACCTGGCTCCGTGGATTTCAAACGCCTTTTCCACCCACCCGAGGATCTGTCTGCAAGTTGAAAGTACTTCACACTCTTCTTCCCTGCCTGCCACGCAAACATACACACACACACACACACATCCATATACATGGTAAACGGAATGAGTCCAAAAAGTTTTTCTCAACCCTGGTAGCATTTTTTTTTTTCCCAGACTAACTTGGAAGGAAATTTTTGAAAGCTTTCCAGTTCAAATGTTCCCAGAGCAAACAGACTGAATGTAAGCAATAGCTATAGAGCTCGGTTCTGCAAGAACTTTTAACATGGAGTCCTAAGTCAAAAGTCCTTTCCTCCTTTTCTTCTTTCCCTCCTACAGCTGATGCGTGCTGTACATACTTGTGCATCGCTCTGCCAGGCACTCCTCATGGCTGCCAGGTCACTGAGTACGTGGCAGCTTCTGCCAGAGTAGAAACGTGCTGGTCTGACATTTTTGATACTGACTTTCCCGCAGCGAGTCAGGGGAAGATAACCATTTTCCATAGTTCACGTGGTTCACCGAGGAACAGGCAAGACATGCCAGAGAAGCATCTCCTGCTCGGCTATGCACATGTGAAAACTGCTGTGAAAAACAGAGAGAAAGGATCCTATCTTGTGCTAATTAGGGTAAGGGATAAAAAAAGGGGGACATGGAAAAGGTGAAACCTTTGATCCCCGTTTTGTAGCTTCTTCAGGCCTTGAAGTGGTTAAATCAAAGTGCTTCTGATTTTCAGAATTGTACAATGGCAGCCCTCTCAGATCAGGCATCATTAAAGTGGGAACAATCACAGGATAGGATGCTGGGAAAAGGGGTCAAAAGATAATGAAGGCTTCTGGTTTGATTGCCAAAGAAAAGGTAATCACCAGAGTGGGATTTGATGAAGTCAAGTTGGATAGACCTACCTTTGCTCTGGAAATAGTGCAACTTTCCACTAGAGGAAGTGCAGTTGGGCTGGGTGAGGTGAACATGCCATGAAGAATTCAGGGAAAGACCATGGACTTTGGCCACTCTGTCATCTGCTGCACATTCAGAGCATCTTTGAGCATTTAGTGAGTTCTCTATGACCCTGATGACTGGTCAGGGACAAGCACATACAGAGCCATTTTCTGAGTTTGTACAGCTCAGGATGATCCTGTTCCAACACATGTACGATGTTCAGCAGAAGGAGCCTCTCGCTGCCTTTGCAATAAAAACCACAGTAAGACTATTAATGAGGCACTATCTTTTAATTTAATCTCTCCAGTATAAAGTTGGCAGTGGTGGGGTATTAATATATTTCAGATAACCATAGTATCTGAGCATCTTCATGCAAAGTTTTTAGCTGATTTCATCATCCCACTGCCTCTTTTCCCTTTGCAAGGCTTTAATGCTTCTTGGCATATAGGCTGCTGTTATTGCAAGAATTTTGTTGTAGTTTATTTTTTTAATTGGTTGATCAATTGGATTTGAAAGATGCAAGGCTGATGGAGGAAAAAATGCTCTTTTGACTAGATCTAGTTGTGAAACACACTACTAAAATACTTGGATGAATCCTAAATTTTTATGTAGGATTGTTGATGTTGTTGTATTTTTAAATTCTGAATTCATAATGCCCTTCATGCAATGGATCAACCATAGTTGTGGAAAAGAAGATGGACACTCCAGCCATCTGCAAGTCTGGCTTTATATATGACTGTTTCCTTTCTCTGGTAAGCCACACAGGGATTTCCAGATTCAGCCACTCGGCATCTTCCTTTAAAGCATGCACCAAATTTGTAACATACCATAGGCTGGCTTTATTAGATTAATTAAAGAAACCTATTAATTTCCAAGTAAATGAAGAATATTTTTAATCATTGCCTGTGAACCACTTAGCACATTAACTTGTCCCTCTGAAGTCATTTACTTAAGTGTGCCCTCAGTTTGCTTAATCCATAACTGGTCAATAGTATATTAATATTACAGTCTCATTTTGGATCTAAGCATGTCTGAGCCTATTAAACTGTCACCCTGGATTTACTTGCAGGGAAATATTATCTGCATTCAGCGATAGAGGGAGAAAAGTATTAAAGTGAATCGAGCACTAATGAAATTAATCATAATCATCGTAAGTACTTTCAACTGCTATCACCCAGTGGGAGATGCTGCTACAGGAAAGTCTTCCTGCTCTATTGTTTTTACGGCTGAGCTGTGGAGCATACTTTAGCTTTTGTTTGTTCCAAAGAGACCGATAACGCTCTGATGATCATTTGGAATCATTCTCATATTATTTTTTTTTTTTTTCACTAAGAATCAACCTTAGAGACAATCTTGAAATAAAAGCCACTTCAAGCAAAGCTTGTTCTAGTGAACTAGTTTAATGTAGGTCAGACCTACTGTAGTTTGTGTTACAATTCATTCAAACTGTGAGACTCCATCTCTTGCTGTTTACTTTTACTGCACTGCTTGTGAACCTAATATATATAATTTACAGGTCCAAGACAATAGGAAAGAGCAAGTCAGGAGAAAAATGATCTACATCCCTGCACTGTAAGATACATATAAGTACACAGAGCCAGATCCTGAGTTGGGTAAATCAGAATAGGTGCATGGTGCATTAAAGCCAATAAAGCTATGCAGATTTATATTAGTGCTGTAAGATTATCCTTTACAGCACTCCTCTTAATTCATGAAAAAAAATTATAATCCTTTAATAATACTTGAATTTAAGAAATGCTCTTTTTTTCCCCTTGAAACTGCTAGGGTCTGTACTGGCAAGACACTAATCTGTATCCTGTTTCATACTCCGTGAAACTTTTGAAGTGTTCCCTCACATATCTTCTTTGAATTCTTCAGTTGTCTAGAAACTCTGGTGTTGTATGGATTAAACAGTTGAAGGAAACCTCCGATGAAGAGAAACATGACAATGGGAAAGACAAAAAATAGCAGCAGATCAAAAGCAGTTATGTCTAAAAACAAATTCGGTACTATCCACAATTAAGCAACATTTGACATTTAAAAAACACTTGATCAGTGTTTTGGCTTACAGAACTGCTTAAGGGGCACTGTGATGTGTAAATTACATTCAAATGGAGGTTAAATATAGTTCTTTGGAAAAGACTGCACAGTTTAAATTACCTAATTATTTGGACAAAATCTGTTCTGTAATTAAATGTATACAAAAGAATGTCTTTTTACTCAGTACATTTGGAGAGGAGATGTTTATCAGCAAATGCTTACTTCCTCTTGAAGATCGTAAAGATACTGTCATCACTCAAAACTGTGTAGAAGGAGGAAAGTTAGCTCAGACATCTATCACAGATCTGCTGAGGTTGACTGGAAGTGAGACAGAGCGCTCCTGTACCTCGCCGCATGCAGCCCTCCAGGTCCCCATCCTGCAAAGCCCTTTACTACGTGCTTTGCTTTAAGTCTTTCCCCAGAATTCGTGCCTATGCAGGAAGGCATATACGAAGGCAATGTGCCCAGTCAGTGCTCCGCTGATGAAGAGCTGGTAATTCATCTAAATCACGTCTGCTACAAAGTAGGATCACTCTTTGCAGAACCCAGGACCAGATCTCTGCCTTGCATTCAGCTCAGACCCTCCCTTTCTGCAAGTGCTCCCAGGCTTCAGAAGGACGACTGCTGGAGTGACTTACGGCCCGATGTGAGTAAGGGGATGAGAGTCTGCCTCACTGGGTTTGTTTAGTCTATTTTTAAATGTGGTGAGTGAAGGGATTTCACCATCTCTCTGCGGGAGACTCCTCCTGCCCCTAGCAGATATCAGCAGCAGGATATCTTATTGGGCATGAACTTTCTCTTTGCCTTGCCCATTCCCCTTCATTACATTATTTTTTTAACTGTACCTCCATCAATATTCACTCTTCAGTATTTCTGTTTCTTTCTCGAGAGCCCCCACTTCCATAAACTGGCTCTTTCACACTATCTTTGGTGTCACTCCACCCCCCTCCTTTCTGCTTTGGGAGGGCACCCTTTTCACCCTTTTCTGCCTCCCTCCAGTTTGCTAATTCAGTTCAAATCTGCTGCGTGTGGCTGACAGACAAAAATGTCAGTCTTGCTTAGGGCTCAGAGCTCTATGCCATGAATTTAATATTGCAACACAGGCATAATGCACTTGGATTGCTCAATTCCTGCTCATAAACCAAAGTATTGCTCTCCAAAGGACTGGAAATTAAGTCTGCACAGTGTGCCTAAGCTTCACCATGCCGGTCACTGCAGCAGATCCGTGATATGGAACAGAACCTTGGAAAAGAAAATAATAAGCAAGGTCATATTGCTTAAAATTCTGAAAATTCCAATATGTACCAGGAATTATGCAAATATTTGCGGTTTCCCAGGTTGGAAGAGTAGCATCACTCTGCATGTCTAGCCCCCAGTTGTAGTATCTGTCATAATTATATTGGGGAAGAAATCGAATGCTTATTAGCAAAAGTGCAATGGTGCACAAAACTTCTGGCTGGTGGGCCCAGAGCATCTGAACTGCATGCGCGAGGAATTTTTGGGTTTCACACATGTGTTAAGGAGGGATTTTTCAAAGTGAGTGGGAAATTAAAGGCATCTCATCAAAATTTCCCACAACTTATTTTACAATCCACTTTATTCAAATTCATTCTGCAGAACACAAGATTACTTAGAAGAAAAAAGAAGAGAAGAGAAGGGTGGGAAAGAAATTGATTTATTGCTAATAGTCATAAAGGGAAACCATAAATCTACTGGGGCCATGCAGTGAGTCTAATAGTGAGTAAGAACACATGTAATCAATATGAATGTATTCATTTTTATTTTCTCTCAGCCACAATCAATATGCATGGTATCTTACTGTTGAATAGGAAGGCACAGCTTTTGCCCCAGTGAGTTTACAATAATTCAGCAAATCTCCTGCTGAGTTTTGATTGAATAATAAGTTTGGCTCTAGCTAGACAAAATGCATAGGCAGGCAATAAGCTGACAGGGAGTAAAACTGGGAGCTAGAAATTCTAGAAAAGAGCTGGGTGCAGGAAGGCAAGGGAAGAATGGAGCACTAAGTGGTGACTTTGAGGAAGAAAGACAAAAGTGCTGCAGTTATTTCTTTGGGTGGAGGAAGAGAACTTTTTTGTAGAGCAGAAAGAAACTGTACCCAACTTTTGGTGCAACATGATAAAAAGATTCAAAGGTGATCTTTGCAGCACTGCAGGAAAGAGTTGCTAACACGCAAGGACCTGACCTCTGCAGAGCTTTGACATTTGTGTGACTCCTCCAAATATTCATTTACTGTATCATTCTTGATTCTCTTCATAGCCCCTGTCCCACGGCTCTATGCACCCAGAGGGCATAAAGCAGCACCATCAGAGTTGCCAATGCAGAGAATCATAAAATCACGACATCGTTTATATTGGAAAAGACCTTTAAGATGAGTCCAATCATTAGCCTAGCAGTGCCAAGTCCACCACTAAACCATGTCCCTAAACACCACGTCCACATGTCTTTTAAATACCTCCAGGGATGGTGACTGAACCACCTCCCTGGGCAGCCTGTTCCAGGGCCTGACAACCCTTTCAGTGAAGAAATTTTTCCTCATATCCAATCTAGACCTCCCCTGGTGGAACTTGAGGCCATCTTCTCTTGTCCGATTGCCCGTTGTTTAGGAGAAGAGAAGGAGGAGACGCAGGCCCCAGGGAAATCTGGATCCCACTATCACACCCCAGGGCAAACGCCTTAGTACAGAGCAGGCACGGACAGTGCAGAGGAAGCCTCCTCTCCACTCCTCGCTGTTAACACAGCTGAGCAAGCAGCCTGTTGCGTTCTCCACAGACTTTAATTTGCAGCCAGCCTTAAAGCACTGCAGAAAATAGCATGGGAATTTATTTTAAAGACGGTAAAAAAGACTTGGCTGTCTATGTGATGCCTGTAATGTAATTGCTGAACAACCAAAGAGTAAAAAAAGCGTCACGTGGAAACAAAGAAAGAGGTCATCCTGACCAGAGAAGGGAATGAAAGGAGAGAGGAACATTCATATTCATTAAATCAGGCTTCTGTACCATCATGTCTGAACATTGAACCTACCTGGGGCACTAATAAAAGTCCAAACAAATAAATATAACTGTTTCACTTGCTCTTGAACTTACCTGCCCGAGCAATGACTGTGTTCCTCAATCCACCCAAGCAGGCAGCCTGAAAACAGCTCAAAGAGCAGTTAGGTATCTGACTTTCACTGAAATTCAGGAGTGTTGGCCATGTAGCTACTCTTTGAAGACACACATGCAAGCATACAATGCTCTGTGCCAGACAGTATGTTTCTCAACAGCCTCTCTCTTTTCCTAGGGGGAACTTCCAGAAAAATCTCCACACATGAGCTCTCCAGGACTAATCACTGTACACTGCTCACATTTCCCAGGCTGGTGATATACTAGTTATTACACTATGTCCTGTCACGCCTTCAGTTTGTTATCCTCCTAATGAAAAATCCTAATTCCTTCCCTGACTGGTTGGGAGGCTTGGCTAATGGTGCTGTGTAAATGAAGACGACGGTTATTACTATGATTATGAGTGTTACATTAATAATAACAAGGAACTGTGATCAGGTATGTCAGATATACAGGAAATGAGAGAAAATACCTACTTAAAAAGAAGGTTAAAGAAACAAATGCTTTTCATGAACTGAGGAGAGAGATTTGCATGTGAAGCAGAACATCATGAGCTCCGCAAAAAAAAATCCTACTAGCATTAACTCCAATTTAAAAATTATTTAATTTTGCCATGCATTTTAGCCTAGGGAACACTTGCTTCCTGCAAGCATGCAGGTGAACTTGTGAATTGCTCATGGGAATACTTGCAGGAAGGGAAGGTTGAGTTTATACATTCGGTGATTCATATTCCAGTGAGAACTACATGACCCTGAGTGGGAGGATTCAAGGAGAGCTCCTCTCCTGTGCCAGAGAGGCCAATGACTGAGGAAGCAAGTAAACGACTAGGCAAGTTATGAGCTACAGCATAGCAGTGCATCTGGGCCAGATGCAAACATATGTCAGACAGCAGAGTACAGGGAAAAAGAGTGGTGTAAATCCCACCTGTAGTCCTGAGTACAGTTCTGCAAGGCAGATGTACCAGCTCAGCTGTCAGGTGGAGCTAGGTCCTACGTAACTGGACAGGAGAGTCCGAGATGATAGTGATCCAGCTATTGCCTCACAAGCGATGTGCAGGCCACCAATATTTAAAATATAACAGAGCAAATACTTTCAAATAGTGATCTGCTCACAGCAGCTTGCTTTCAAAGAGGCAATATCTTTCTCCAGGGAATGATTCCGTGCTGCCCATGCACCAAGCCTTAAGCCAAAAAAGCCCACTTATGCCTTGAAAAACCTCTTATCAACTGCAAGAGGTTAACTGTAAAGTCCTTTCCAAACAGCAAGCTAATGAAATCAATGTTTATCAAAGACCAATCCAGACATTACTCCATTCCTTCAAATGCCCAACACATGAACAAGATGTGAGTTAGAAAAGTGCTGATATGCCCCACTAAAACATGAATGGAGAAACTAAACACAATAGCAAACATGTCAACTATCTATTGTATTTGCCCATTTGTTCTTTTCCATTCTGACGTTCACCCAAAACTCTCATCACAATCCATCTATGCCCTGAACACTGTCTGGCATATTTTTCCAGAGAAAATCAGGAAGCTCATTAGCCTCCTTTAAAAGATATGAATCTGCAGCCTAACATAAACTTCAAGAAAACATATTTGATTCCCTGTACTGGAAGGTAATTTTTCTAAAACTAACAGCAGAGTAGTTGATACATCTCCAAGATTCTTCTTCGCTCACAGTCTGGTCATGGGACACCTCAGATATCTGAACATGGAAGTAGCTCTGCTGCATGTCATCTGCAAAAGGACAAAAATAGTGGAAGATAAGAAGATAATTTTATAAGGAGTAGCAAAAAACCCACAGGAATTATTTCAATTAAACAAATTTAAAAAAAAAAAAAATAAATGGATGCAGTTTCTTATTTTTACAGCTGGCTAAAGCTGTACAGTGCTTGTACAATGGCATCTGCACAAACAGCTGTGGTTCCCTTGTGCAAAACATACTGGATACAGCAGCGAATTTACTTGAACTTGCTTTCACAGGCAGCATGGTCTAACAAAGGAATGGTTAATGATTTCTGATAAATAATAGAAAGCTTCAGACACATGGCAGTGTAGTCTGCTCCTTACTCTGTCTTTGTGTAGGCACACATCTTAAACATTGCACAATCTAGAATCTAATTTGGGGAGAGTTTGGGGAGTGTGAGGGAGAGGTGGTGAAGGGAAATCTTTGTTCAGTTTGCCTGGCTGTGGAGTAGACCAGATGGATTATCTTTTTATTTACATTTACTTTTATCTAAGCATTTGTTTTTAAAAATATGCCCTAATATGTCCTATCAAAAAGGATTATGTGTAATTGGCTGGACACTCATCTCCTTGAAATTGATGCTGGGAGGCGTATTCGGTTTAGAAGTTTGTATACAGCATGGCATACAATCAAAGTCCCTGAAAAACGATGAAGTTGTACATTATCCGTTTCTCTGTTGCCTCTCTTTATTTTTGGGGTTTTTTTTGGTTTGTGCAAAGAAAAGGTAGAACATTTCTGTACTTGATTAAGACCAGTTAATGGAGATTTATTGGCAAGGCTTGTACTGTGGTTTTGGTATTAACCTCTTAGATCACAGCAAGTGGCTTTTGAAGTTGGCTGGGGGGTGGAGGAAAGTTCTTTGTCAAGGGATGCACCATGCCTGCCTCCTTCTAAGGGGAGGTTGAAGGCAGAGGGGAGAGTGGGAAGGTCACTCTATTCTGCCTGACACATCATGCAATAAATATTAACCGGAGATGACTATTGAATGCAAAGAAATAAATAACAAAGAACTCTTACAAGCCTTACAGCTTGTATGTCTCTTGTTAGATGATTAAGGAAAAGCAGGGTTAGGAAAGAATGAATCTGCCAGATGAAATCTCATATGTTTTATTCCTGTTGTGTTGCAAAAAAAGTGAAATGATTTAGGGTTTTATATGCCCTTACTTTTCCCTCCCCTTCTGATTCCTCCTGACCCTTCCAGCAATCCCAGTAGCCCTGTTCCTGGAACCACACTGCCAGGTGTCCCACCAGCAGCCACTGTTTTCTCTCCCTGCTTGTTAGCAGATGCAGAGCATCGGAAGGTTCTGGCTGGGAGTGCGCAGCAGTGCCACTTCTGCCGGGACAGGACAGAAGAGCAGGTCCTCTTGGTCCCACCAGCCAGGGGAAGGGGGACTTCCACACTCTGCCTCATAGGGCAAAACCTGGCTGCTGCAGCTGGACCTGAAAATCAAGCCTGTGGAGTTTCAATTGTCCTAGTTAAATTTCCCTATTAAGAAAAAAAAAAAAAAAAAAAAAAAAAAAAAAAGAGAGAAAGAAAAAGATAAATGTGTCCAGTAAAAGAGATTGGAATCAGACCATGGACTTGATCCCAGAGAACAGACTTTCCAGGCAAGGAGCAAATAGATCTGCAGCTTTATGTCTACCATTATTAAGGCAAGGGCAAATTGACAAAATTCACATCTTAGTGTATTTTCAGGTAATGAATGTGCCACAAGATGCAGAAAGAAGAGGTTTAATTGACAACTCTTCTAATTCTATTACTTTAAACGCTGGAACGAATAATCAAAGAAACTATTTGTAAGCATCTAGAAGATAATGAGGAGATGAGTTATGGCCAGCATGGACTTGTCAAGAATAAATTGTGTCACACTAATGTGATTTCCTTCCCCTACAGGTTAATAGACCTTGCGGACATAGAAGAAGCAGAAGATGTCATATATCTTGAGCCTAGTAAGTTTTCTGATACTGTCTCATATAACATTCTGATAAATAAGAGAAGAAAATGTGTACTAGAGGAAACCCACTAGAAAGTGAGGGCAAAACTGGTTAGAAAAGCATATTGAAGAGAACAATTATCAATAGTTCACTGTCAAAGACTGCATCAAGTGGATTCCACAGAGATCTCTCTTGGCCTGATACTATTCATTGCTAATGAACTGGATGATAGAAGAGATTGTGGTGCTGTTAAATCGCACATTGCCCATTACTGGGAGAGATTCCACATCTGCTGTAGGAAAGGACTGGTGTTCCAGAGTAGGAAAAATACAGTGCAAGTCAAGCAAACTTGACTTGTGATATTAACAAGTGACTGTTATTTTATACAATGGCATAGCAGTGTGCTACATAAATTAAAAGTTAAGAATAATTGACTTGGTACTACAGTTTTGTAAGGAAGGATGTGTGTGTTACAGGTGGTCAGAAGATGAACACAAAAACTTGAGAAGAATAAAAAATTTTTCCTTTACTCAACACATGTAAGACCTCAGGTTTTGGCCACCTAACTTTAAGGAACACATAGGCCAATGAGGTCTAAAGGAGAGCAACGAAAATCTGGATGTCTAGGAGAAAGACCTGGGACTGCAAGGTCTAGAGAGAAAAAGATTGATGCAAAACACAGCAGTGGTCTTTGAATCTGTGGTGTTGTCTCTTCTCTGTGACCATGGTGAACAGGACAAGAAACAAATAGTCTATAATTTAGGAAGAGAGTTTAAGGTTAGGCATTAGGAAAAAATGTCCAGTGTTACAGAGAGTTGAACGATGGAATAGACTCCTTAGGGATGCTGTGGAGTCTCCATCACTGAGAAAAGATTCATGTACAACTTGATGTTGTCCTGGAGTGGGGAATGGACTAGACAACCTCTAGACACTCCCTTCCAAACCATTTTCCTATAATCCCATTAATTCTATGAATACCACAGTCTAGCAGTGTTTAATAAATTCAACTGTAAGAGAGAAAAATAATCCCCTAGACCCACACCTAGGTCTGAAAACAGTTGTAGTAATAGGTGATAAATTTGCTTTCATTCCCTAAGGAGATTTTATTGCCATGAAGACTAACATTCCAGAAGCCTCCTCTAATCATTAAGTAACTCCAACACAACAGTAGGTGCTTTGATTTGTAATCTGGAAGAAGTAGATTATGTTTCTAGAAACAACTTGGATGCATCAGAAATACAGGTTAGGTCAATCTTCTGAGCTCTATATGTTTCCAAAATGTCTCTTTGTAAACCCTCGTATGTCTTGAACAGCAAAACCACAAGTCCAGATCATTATTAAAGGGCACTTTGAATTATTTTCATCCTATTCCTATATTCACTGCTTCTCACTATAACATTCAAATACCATACTACCAGAGGGAAGTCAAAGATGATGCAGAGGAGATGTGGTATGGTCTCATAAGGTAATCAGAAAACAACACAAAATTGTGCTGTTCAGTGTCAGACATCCCTATTTTATGTAAAGCAGAAAATACTTTATAAGTTGATGGAAGGGACCCTGGGGGGTTTCCTTTCTATACCATGAGTACAAAAGAGAAAAAGAAACTTTCTAATTAAAATCTTCCTAAGTAAGTGTAGTTTTAAGGAAAGTTATAATTATTGCTGTGAAATGTCATACCGGTAAAGTAAGCCAAGTTATCAAACAGAGTTTTAAGTTTCTTTTTGCATCTCCAGGCATATTCCATAATACATTCTCTTATAAATGCCTAGATTTTCTTCTTTTTCACTTGATTTCAGTATTCTGTTATAGGGCAATGAGGCCTCTTGCTCATTTTGATGAGCAAAACCTGGTGGAGGGAAACAAAAGCCACCAACTACTCTCTGTCTAGAGTGAAAATAAACAATTCACTCAATGAGTTTGAGCTTCAGATAAAATAAGGTCAGAATGGATCACCCTCATAAAAGCCTGTCCCCCAGCAGTTCATGGGGTTCACACAAGCTACATTTGTTCAAAGCAGTCCCAAGAGGACAATGTAAGCTCTGTTTTACTACCACAGGATATAAGGTGGTATCAAATAATGAATGCAAGTATTTCCCTTCTGAAATCAGCCCGAAGCACTTTTAAAGTTTTCTAATATCAAATAATACACCATGAAGTGGAAATCTTTCTGATATTTTGTCATTTTAAGCTGTGGTAATATATTTTTCCTTGAAAAATATAACTGTGCTCATTGTATGCTTTTTTGTTTTCTGTTTAATCTGTGATGCATATCTGAATGGAATTTTTGTCTGTAATTCTATAAAATTTACTCTGAACCACTGCTTATGCTCTACTGATCACAACTCAGTTTTAAGGATTGGCTCTTATTTTTCAATCTTCACTGCCCTTTTGCTCTATTAGAATATGAGGAGTAAGAGGGAAACCATTTTTGCACATTTAACACTTTGTTTCCCCTGGGCTTCTGTCAAAGGCTGTGGGGAACTTGCCACCTTGCGTGAGCAAACCAGGATACCATATTGCTGGAATGACAGACTTAGTAAATGTGACAGACACACATAAGCACATCAGTTGATATTTTTGCTCTCCGAAGTTTTTTAGGGTTACCTATTATGTTTCAGCTGTGACAGTTATGTCAAATGGTATAGAAGAAGGAGGTTAGACCCTCAGCTGGTATACATCTACTTAACTGTGAAATCCTGAGTTATGGGTTAGATACCTGTCTGTAAGGCCAGACTTAATCATGGCTCTAGACCACAACCTCTAGCCATTGCCTTCCAATGGTCACTGGTTCTAATGAGTGTTTAAAAATTACACTGATTGAAGAAGCCCCATGTCATTTAATTCAGCTTCTTTGGGAAATGGCTTGGTTTTAATCCAAATGAAGCCTAAAATAACTTCCAAAGGAGATTTTAAACCAAAAAATATGACAACTGCACCAAGGCTAAATTTGACCCTGCACTTAAAATCACTTAGCATCTTCACAGGTGCAAAAGTGTATTTCATGAGCTGCTAAGAAGATGATGTTCCCTGTGTAAGTTTAGACAGGCTGTTGAAGCTGCCTCGTTTGAGACACTAAAAGCTCAGAAATTATAGGGAAAGTCCATGCTTCATCCATGCTTGAATAAGGCTAACATTTAATCATCACAGGTGGAGAAGTGACATTCAAAGGATGTCACAGAAAAGTAATTGGACTTCTAGCTCCTCTATGTCTAAGAAGTCTCTGATCACTAACAAGAAAGAAAGTGAGTGAGGTAAAGATAGGATGGGGAAAGAAATTTTGGAAAGAGGTGTGAGCTTCAAGCAGGTCATTCAGTGGTCTGAGTTAATGCCTAGCAGTTCCTACCTCCTTTGTACAAGGGATGAGAGCAAACCAGATGTCTGAAGTACTCTACCAGAAGTAAACTAAGAATGTCTGAAGTCCCTCTACCTTTGAAGTAAACATGACTTTAAACATGAATACATAAAACAGAGCACAGCTATTTATAGGAAATCAAATGTAAATGAAAAGGGATGAGCTTCCAAGAAACAGCAAGAAAACAAAGAAGAAAAAGCAAACAAACAGGAAAGTAAGAAAAGCACAGTCAGCGTTTGTATTACGGTCATTAACCAGGCTTTGTACTTCTGAATGCCCTTTATTTGCTGGCCTCAGAATCTGCAAACATTAAGGACTTGTCTACAGAGAGGCTGTGGTAGTAGATGATTTATTTATTCTGCTGCCACTTCTGCCTCTGGTTACCCTTCTGCTGTGTCAACTCTGTTTACACTCTTTATGTGTGTACATATGTGGAACGAAACAAGGACTGGCCCAGAGCATGCCCGTTCATAAGCAGACGTGCTCTATCTGTGCAACCCACACAAGACGCCTCTGCGTCCAGCGCTGGCACAGAGTCCAAACCCTGCAGACCGAGTAATGACAAACTCCAGTTACCGATCATCACCAACACCAACTCCTGCTTCACCCAAGTTTTCCTCAAGACCATTTCTCATGAGCATCCATCCAGCTGTGTGGGGAGCCTGGGAAGACCTGCCCCAAACCCTCTCACTGGGAGCTACCAAGTTCTATCAATCTGTAAGTCCTGTATTTGGGTCTTTTCAAAAGTTTGGGCGCGGTACCTGACAATGTGGTTCTGATATGGTTGGGATACGCATCTGGGGAGTTCTCCTAGCCTTTGCTTCCCCTTTTGTAAGGAGAGACAATATTTATTACCTCCTGAGAATCAGGAGCAAGGATTACTCATGCAAAATAGTGATCTAGAAAAGAACATTTCTAAGAGATACCAAAAGGAAATGCCTTCTTTTGTTTGTGTTGGCATTTTTCTTCTCCTTTTGTGGTGAGTTTAGTGCCTGTGAGAAGAGGTCAGAAATCCTGTTTTCTTAAAAAGCAGCTTGAGGAAATAAAGTATTGCTGTCATAGTACAGTCAATCCCAACATGCTGCAAAAGCCTTGTCACTTTACATTACACACCCCAATGAGATACAGGTTGAGAGATCTGCATCTAAATGGTTTCATGGGTGGTAAGAGGGTCACACATGAAAGTAGACCCTCTCCCTGCAAGGCGGCAGGTTCTCCCAAGAGATAATCAGGTTTTTCTTCCTGAAACAGTTAGTGGATCTCTCTGGTTAACAGCCCATCACACAGGAAAAGCCAGGAACACATTTTTCAGATTTGATTACTGTGAGAGCTCAGAGAAGATTGTGCGGACTAGGAGACTGGGTGCATGGGAACCTATACTTTCATGTTTCTATTCTGCCACTACCTTTATATTTGTGCTTTCTCTCCAAAACTGATGGATTCATTATGCTGCACCACCTGCTTTAGGCATTCTGCAACTGCCACAGCAGAAAATGAACAGATATTACATTGCCACCGAACTGAGCTATCGCTTACTACTTCCTTCCTACAAAGGGGAAGACGATAGACCTGTTTCCCCCAGCATTTCTTACATAGAGATGGTGCTTTGTTAATAAGCCAAGCCCAGTATTTTAACAACTGCGAGGTGAAGGGTTGAAGCAGTAATATGCCTTGAGGTCATGTGGCACACGGTCATATTTTAATTACCACTGCCTGAGGCTATCTCCACAGGTATGTTTCCTTCCTGCATAAAACATGAACCTGGGAGTGATTTCAAAACGCACTGTCGAATAGCCTGTGACTTCAACAGGATGTACACAGTATCAGACTTTAATCCAAGGGCAATTTTTATTTCAGTATTTTGCCTTGTGGGCTCAGAGGGGCGAGAGAAAGAAACACTTTTCTATTGGTAAACTAATAATGTTAAGCAACACAAGGCACATCATATATTCCAGAGATCTTTCATTTCCTTAATAAATACCCAAGCATAGCAAGCTCTCAACACTAATATCCTTTCAATAAAAGGTAACTTTATATGGTCACTACATGATACATGATTTATAAGATGTCATGTTAAAGTAAACTCAAACTCACCAAACACGCTGAAGGAAGGAAATGGTTGTCTGTCTCCATATGGTGTTTTCATGTTTCTATTAAAACCAGACTATTCAAACACTGTGGATACTAGCACAGGTTTTAGCTCTAAAGGAAGGATAAAAAAGACTTTTATCTATACCATCTGTATCAATAGCATAAAAACTGCTGGCAACACATGAATGTGGTTAAAACACTTAGGGTCATCTTACTGTTGCAGATTAAAAAGACGTTGCTCCCGCAGACTGGTTTGCTCGAAATGCTATTATGAAAGTGGATCACTGAAACCCCTTGCTAGCCAAATGTCATGCAAAAAGAAATAAGGGTAGTTGAACTGTAAAGATCAATTCCTTTGAGACAACCTCCTTTAAAATAGAATATAGCAAAGCAGAAGTTGAAACCGAATCTTTGCTATCATACTCGACACTTAAATCCAAGGTCCAGATTTATGTGAAGTCATGCTATTCCAACTGAAGCTATTTTGCTGCTTTCACAAACATCTTCTATCTATGAATTAATTGTGCACCTTAAATAAATAAAAAGTTGCTTATTTATTATGGATGACCATTAAAAAAAAAATCTAGGGCATTGAAATATTTTTTTTTCCCTGTCTGTTCCCTTTGCTCTCACTTCCCGGTGGATCCTAGGAGGCATGCTCCTACAACGGGCTACTTCAGGGACTCCCAAGCTCAGCCCCTGCCAGGCTCCACCCAGACAGCGGCAGAAGAAACTGATGTAAACAGAAGGTGGCTGAATTATATTTTTCCTTCCCTATAGGGGGCAACCCTTCACCACTTCAATGAACAAGGGGCCACCACATGTCTTGTTCAGGCCCAGGAACATGCTGTATCACCGCAGCATAATGAAATCAAAGAATGGAACAGATTTCAATGCACATTACAGCAGGTCAGTGCATTTCCTCAGTAATGTGTTGCACAAAACTCACATAGTTGCTTTTTAAGTTGTTTTTAAATCCGTTGCCAAACCATGCTGTTGTAAAGCCCAGCTGAGCTGAGAACCTGCAATAAACTCAGCGAAATACAAAATCCTGGATTTGTAGGGGAGGACTCATCCCACATATTTTCAAGGTGCCCTTTCACACTGCACCTTAAGTTACACTAATGTTTTGAAGCATTGCACTTTGCTTGGAGATTAATGTATTTATCATGTACTTTTGACTCTACAAGAGTTTTGGTTCATTCACTTCAATGGATAGACAGTGGTCATTAGCCTTACGCATCTACCACTATATCTACTTTATTAACACAAGTACCTTCAAGAACTTCTGCTAATGAGAATGGCAAAGACCCAGAAAATGCTCTCAGCTCTTTGAACCTCACTCACATCCTATTATGAGGCTAACAGTGTCACTACTCCATTAAAATTTTTAAGTATTACAATCTCTAGAGCCAGTGGTACTTAATGTCTTAAACACCCCCCTCCTCCTTTTCTTCCTACATTAAACACTATAGCACACAGCAGCTTTTCTTTGAGCTGCAAACACTATCCATGGCTCCTGTGTGTAACAGCCCAAATATTTTCCATTTGACTTTCTATGTACAGGACACATTCCTTGCTCAGTCAGAGCTACCAGTGAGGTCCAGAGGGCAAAACATCTTCTTTCTCACTGCTCTCTACAGTACACAGGCATGAGAGCTGAGTATGTGTTGATACATGGGGACCTGAGGAACATTTTACCAGCTGCAACAAGCACAATGTTCTCAGCTGCTTTCTGATCAGGTTAAGGGACTTCCATCTGGCTTTCTGGTTCCTACACCTTCCTATGGCTCTTCAGAGTTTCAGAAAGCTAGGCTGGAGTTGGAAGAGAGTCAGAAAAGTATCTTAAGCATCCTCAACTTTCATAGCACAGTATCTAAAGTGAGGCAGCTGACCCCAACAGGGTGACTCAAGAGGATGGAGATCAGTACATGAAGCATATCATAAAGACAATAAGGAGAGCTGGAAGCCTCGTCAGTGTGATTCACAGTGTGCAGGGGAAATGAGGACAAGGAACAGAGGTAGGTGCTGAGCTGGAGCTGGCTGGTGCTAGGCCGTAGGAAATGCTGAGCACAGAGCATATCTGAACTCCTGCTGTTTGTCATGAGCGTTAATATCCCTGGCCATGAGATTAGGGCACTTACCTGGGAACTAGGACACCAAATGTTCAGATTCCTTAGAAGACCACACAACCACAGGCTCTAGTAAAATCTTCTTGTTGCAGGTGGGCCATTAGGCACAGCGTAGGATTCCTGGGCTAAAAGAGCACAAGCAAGAGGGCCCTGGGCTGTAATTTGGGGGTTACAGGTGGGAAACTGATCTTTGCTGCCATGCTGGATTTTATCACAGAGAGAAGACCCAGGCTTCTTCCTGCCAGAGCAGTATGCTAACCACAAAGCTCACCTTCCCTTTAAGGCTGCCCTTACCTAGTGCTACGTCATGGCAATGCTACCTGCTGTCCTTGTGCTGGAGCCAAAGCTGTTGGCTTGCTTGGATCGCAGCCTTTACCAGTGAAAGGCTGAAGAATAGGAGGTCCCTATTCCCTGCATCATTCCTCTGGTACAGTCCCAAGCAGACCAATCTAATCCACAGAGCAAGGCAATAGCATGATACCCAGAGGCCTTCAGCCTCATCTGAGAGGAGGAATAGGCTTGCTCACGTCACACTTATGCTGTGGGTGTTAGAGAAGCACAGGGGTTTGGGGGTGACTCCAGCATGTTCAGTAGAGGCAGAGTGGGAAAGGGAGAAATCTGCAAGAAGGCCCTTTCTGCAAGAAGAAACCTCAGAACAAACTGAGGAACCAGGAAATTCCTTTTTCTGTTCTTTCTCTTCAGCATGATGGTCTGTCAGCCCAACAGCCAACATCTGTCCTGGCCTCAGTCAAGTGATGGAAATTTGCCACTAGTGAAGAAGAGACCCTGAGTTGTCCTGACAGTTGTTTTGTGAAAGGATGTACCTGGAATGAGGGCACACACTGCCGTGTTAACACTGAAATCTCTACAGCTGGGTGAACGTAGGCCTGCCTCAATGGCCAGCATGATTTCTCAGTCTATTGTTCTGTGGGCTGACTAACAGGGATGGGCATTTTAGGCAGGCATTGTTTTTTCAGGCTAATTGCTATGGTTCTTTGTTGCTTTGGAGTGGTTTTGTCTATAGATTGTTTGTGCAAGCATACTTGGGATGGCCCAGGGGGTGTCTTTTAAAACCAGTGGTGTGAGACAACAAAAAATTCTACTAGCTGCTGACATGGTCCTCTTTATCATTTGTTCCTGACAGGACCCAAGTGAGCTGTGAGCTATACTTGCAACTGTGCTCGCCAACCCCAGATTTAAGTTACACTAATACATTTCAGCACAAATGAATATGTTCATCTGAACTTCAGGCCAATTTCATTGCAGTGACACAGAAAAAAAGTGACAGAAGTGTCTACCAGCAGTCTCAAGCACAGGGCAACAGTATGCACAAGCATTTGAAAGACTTTTAAAGAATAATATTCTTCCTTAGCTTATTATCTTGCTGTTTACTATGTTGGAACCAAGATTAAAATGCTTTAGTGTTTACTGAAGCAGCATATATGGTATCTAACAGCATGTTATTTTGTGCACACTGTTTAACATTCTTTATTGCTCCAACTCATAAGGTTTATTTGAAATCTGTGGAGGAATTCATCCTATCCACCATTTACTCAGCTATTATCAGCTACTGCAAAAGTGCCGTGTGGAGAATAAACACCAGTTATTTATGAGCTTTTGCAAGCATGCAAACTCCTGATAGAAAATTACATTTTTAAGATCCATTATTATTTATGGCATGTGTGTGTCACTGTATGCACTTACATTTTGTACATTGTTTTTTCCAACCTCCCCCCCCCTCCCCCCGCAAGAAAACGTAGCTGCTTTGTTTTACTTGGCATTTCAATTGTTTTATGCTCGATTCCAGCCTCCTCCTCTGCCTCCTGCTCCTACCCAAGCAAAAGTCCTTCTCCTTTTACTGGTAGCTACAATGAGCATGGAGCTGATGGAGGATTAAACTCTACCTCATGTTGACATCAAATCCTAGTCAAGTCAATAAGAAGCCTTCCTGTTAGAGGGGAAAACTGATCAAGGAATACTTCTCCCAAACACCAAGAAATTTCCACCACAAAAGATCAATAAAATGTGACATTGGTCAGGAATAATTTAGACCCCATTTACACAGATGTGATCAGAGAGACAAGATGTTCCTGCTCAGTGGAACATGAGCCACTTCACATGGGGACATTGTTTGGCTCAATCTGAGCTGTGGACCAATGCTCACCTGCAGGCAATTCCTGACTATTGGCTCAGTGAAGGAAACTCTTCTATATTCTCCAGCTAAATATAGGAGAGTGTTGTATGTTTCTCCAATATTTCTACTTATTCCACCTAGCTCTTTAAGTTTGATGCATTAATACAGTTTACAATCTCCTTGACCTTTGTGAAATTTTTTTCCTGGTCTTGCTACCCAGCTAGAGACAAGGGTGTATATAATAGCCTGTGATTGCTTCAGATGAACATTTCAGTGGAAATGTTTAGTGCAGCTTCATGTTTCATCTTCCCAGAACCTTGGTGACATCTCGTCTGGAATACATGGTTTGCATCACGTCTGTATATGTATTCCCAAGTTTGATTATCTGAGCTCTCAGAGGAAATAAATGCCAAGAGCTATGTACCTTTGCTAACTAGCATTCTTGTGCTGGTTTTGCATAATCAAGCAGCACCTTTCATCCTATAATATATTTAAAATATTTTTTAGACAAAGCCCAATTTGATGAGGCTGACTCTGCAGCAGCAGGGAGCATGCATGGTACATTGGGCTTTAGAGTAATGGTTTAGATCTCTCTACAGCATGTAGCACACATAAGCTTTGAAGCATAAAAATCATAAATGATTAACCTACTTGATTTCACATAAATGATAGAAATATGCTCTTCATGGTTTATTTTATTGTCTAAAAACAAAGGCATTATATGTCATGATGTGATGTGGTCTTTTTATGGTCTTCAGCAATGGTAGACCATTTTGTTTTAATTACCAATTTTTCACTGTATTAATTGCTAATTATTATATATTTGTATACGTGACACTTCAATTATCATCATGTGATCATAACTGTTTGGACTGAATATTGTTCTGTTCCATAAAGTATTTCACTACGAGCTAGGCAGCCTTAAAAGAACTGCATCCAAACATTTTTCTTTTATTTTATTAAAAATATTTTTCAAATAAGAAAGAATCTTACTAAAACATCCAGTTTGCAAGAAAACATGAAGGGTCTTTGAAAGAAAAACTAAATCGGCATTTGTTAACTTTTCAATAAAGCAAAGTTTCAAGTCAAAATTTGAGGGAAGATGTGATACTACTAAAAAGAAATGTTAATACATACCAATATAGACATTTCCAATAGTAATTAAAAATACTAAACACTTCACAAGAACTTGTCTAAGATCTACAATTATCTTAAAAATAAAACAGTGGATGTTTTTATATTTACCTATTTTAAAAGTGCTCCAGAGCCTCCTTTGGATTTTCAGGTAATGTTTGAAAAGAGGAACAATCTTATGGATTGTTATTTTCCACAGGAGCTACTGGCTGCTTGCTACATTTTGGGTTTTTTTGTGTTGTTTGTTTGTTGTGTTTTGTTTTTTTTTTTTAACAACATAACCCTTCAGGACGTTGACAACCCTTGACTGGTTAAAATTAGCAAAGTCGGGTAACTTGCAAGTCATGTCATAAGCACATATCAGGTTGGGCTCATGTAGGAAAAGGAGAATTTGGGTTTTTTTGCTAGTTGGTTACTTTGTCCTCACAGTCTAATGAAATTATTTTCAGAGAACAATGAAATTCCTGAGGAATTTTTGAAGCTTTACTTTAGTTGATCTTAATCCCAATTGCAAATTTGCTACAGTGACTACAGGAATGACAAAGCTAAACTGACTATTTAAACTCTATTTTTAAACACCCTACATATGGTTCATTAACTCATCTCCTTGCCAGGTCAGAAAACAGGGGGAACCTGCTTGAAGACAGCTGAGGCAGCCAGGAGACTCTGAAGACAACCCAAAACATGTCCAAGTGCCACATATCAAGCTGTGTGGTGCAGTCGACATGCTGGAGGGAAGGTATGCCATCCAGAGGGACCGTTGATGGACATGAGATGGACCTGTGCCTCATGGCTGAGCTGGGCCTCATGAAGTTCAACAACACCAAGTACAAGGACCTGCACATGGTTTGGGGAAATCCCAAGCACAAATATAGGCTCGGGGGTGTTGGTTGATGACATGACCCAGCAATGTGTGCTCACAGCCCGGAAGGCCAACCATATCCTGGGCTGCATAAAAAGAAGCCTGACCAGCAGGTTGAGGGCAGTGGTTCTCTCCCTCTGCTCTGGTGAGACCCCACCTGCAGTACTGCGTCCTGCTCTGGGGCCCCCAACATAAGAAGGACACAGACCTGTTTGGAGCAGGGCCAGAGGAGGGCTACGAAGATGATCCGCGGGCTGGAGCCCCTCTGGTGTGAGGACAGGCTGAGAGAGTTGGGCTTGTTCAGCCTGGAGAAGAGAAGGCTGCGGGGAGACCTAATTGTGGCCTCTCAGTACCTAAACGGGGCCTGTAAGAAAGCTGGAGGGTAACTGACAAGGGCATGTAGTGATAGGACAAGGGGTAATGGCTTGAAACTGAAAGAAGACGGATTTAGATTAGATATAAGGAAGAAATTCTTCATTATGAGGGTGGTGAGGCGCTGGCACAGGCTGCCCAGGGAAGCTGTGGATGCCCCATCCCTGGCAGTGTTCAAGGCCGGGCTGGATGGTGCTTTGAGCAGCCTGGTCTAAGCTGTCCCTGCCCATGGCAGGAAGGGAACAAGGTGATCTTTAAGGTTCCTTCCAACCCAAACCATTCTATAATTCTATGACGATACACACAAGCACACCTAGAGAAAGTACAGCAGTGTCACCTACAAAACACATTCAGTCAGATATTGGTATACCTGAGCCTCATCTGGAGGCATGATCTAAAATATGCATCTCTCCTGCAAACTAAGAGGCAAAGATAAATTCCCCCACTTTGTTTGAAATGCTGTTGTTCTTGACCTCTGGGATATAGAAAGATTTATATAAATAGAATTTCTCATTCTGCTTGCTTCCCTGTCCTGGAGAAAAATGTATAAATAAGAGATTAAAGATCCTGTACAAACATTTAACATAAAGCTGACAGGCTGCAAAAGCAGAGCTTCTTCCTCAGTGTCTCAGAGAACGGTAACGTAGTAAACCTGTGGGACTTCACAGAGCTGCTTCCTCCAATAGAATATACCCTGCAAGAGAGACCTTTTTTAATTTAATTTTCATTTCAGTGGTGCCTTTGAAAATATAAATATGTCAGAATGATTAGGTGGTAAATGGTTTATATTAGCTGCTGCAAGATATTTTTGCAGCCTATTCGGAATCACATGGTGCTGTCTGTGGCCTGATCTTGTCATCTTTCCAGAGGCTGCTGAATGCCCATGTGGCAGAGAAGACAGAGGACTTGCGAACTTTGGCTTCAGATAGCCCCTCAAAAGCCCCAACAAACTTTTTATTTGTTTGTTTGTTTTCCAGTTAAGATTCTATCAAGCAACATGCCATTTCCTGGTTTATCTTTATTTTGTTTTGTTTGAATGTCTCATCAGTTACCTCCTAATATCCCAGCCAGTTGAGCAGAATCAACTGAGCAAATAAGGTCCGGTAGGAAGTTATTGATGGCTTTATCAGTATGAAATACTCACAATGCATCACCTGCATGCTTAGGAGTGTAATGCTGACAATAAATATGATAATAGTTGTCACACATGAGTGAGAGAAATGTTGAGCTTCCAAAGCACTGAATAAATTGCATTTCCCTTTATTTATTCAGTGCAATAGATGGCACAAAGATGGTAGAACCAACCAACCATTTTGACATGTTTACAAGGCTTTTAAATCATGAAATGGATTATTGCAGTGCTGAAAGTATTTGGCAAATGCATTTTATGCACAGCACATTCTGCTTGAAGAGGCAGGCTTTTTAATTTACATTTGTTAGAAGCACCTATGATGAAGAAGGATTATATGTCAAAGAAGCTACACTTCTGGTACCAAACACAGTAACCTGCACTGCTGCATCCAAGCTGCTTCATGCACAACCACACAACTAGACAGAGAGGAGGCATGGGAGTCAGAAGAAATATGCAGAAGAAATATGATGCAAGCTGAATCCACAATAGAGTCCATTATGGCCAAGCTCATTCCCTTG
>KL256436.1:40485-58744 GCA_000699545.1 Podiceps cristatus
CCTGATGGTGAGTTTGGATCCAGAGATCTTAATTAACAAACTTGCTTTATTAGTCCTTCCCCACTTCAAGAATTTGTATTTAATATCTATATCTATATGTGACTGTTCTAATAAAGTGCTAACTACTTCCTGCAACATGTAGCAGACTTGTTTCATTTCCCACTGAGTCTCACAAAAAAACTAAGAATAAAATCAGACCTCCATGACTTCATGACTGAGAACAGGTAGCAAACATCTTGATGGACCAGAGCATTTTATCTCACCTAACTTGAGATGTCTAAAAGTAAAGCATTGCTAAGCACATTATCTATGTATGCAGGAGATGACTAGATCCATCTGTCCTCCTGGATATGCTTGTCTGTCTCTCTCCACCGGCCATGGTTAGTCTTGGACCACAAGCTCAGCCTAGAGTGGGATTCAGGTGCCATGGCTGTACCACGGTGCTAAGACTTCCTTGAGGATCAGAGCTACTCAGGACAGCCTACCCATGTCACACAGCACCCTTCTGGGGTAGCTGCTGCAAGGCAGGATGCCACAGGCACCTATGATAACATGGCATGCTTTTGTCTGGTCAACAGTCCCACTCTGGATGTCTAAGTTATAGATGGCCAGGTATAGATGAAGTAAATCTGCCCAGTACTCAGGATCCTATCCCTTATAGGACAGCAGTTGTTTAAAGAGATTCCCCATGAAACTCACCACATCCCAATGGTGCTACTTATGCCAAAATCTGATGAGCAGTCTCTAAACAAAACCATTTTCCTTCAAACATTTTTTTTTCTTCCGCTTCTGGATCAAATAAACCAGACCTTCAGCAGCTGTAAGCCAAACCCATTTCAGCTCTGCTGTTTTAGAGCAGCTGATAGTCTGGTCAAAGCTTCTAAATCAGCATTTTAGCTTCAATTAATCTTCGATGCCCTAAACACAGTGTTTAAACATAGGAGCAGTTAACATAAATGTGAATTGTTTGAGGAATTAAGAAGCAGAAAACAAACCTAGCAATAAACAAAGGGTACATTGTAAGCTATTAGAAGACTTGGGTTTTATTTGGGTTGTAGTTACAGGCTAAATAATCATGGCATTATGCCAGCAGTAAAGCTGTGGCTTTACAGAAGTGCCTTGGTTTCATTTAGAACAAAAAAAAACCCCAAGATATGAAAGCACCTGACAACAGGGAGAAATAATAAGCTTAATATGAAATGGAATCAAGAAGAACTAAAATTCTTAAATCAGTTCAGAAAATGAACCAAGATAAATGGAATATTAGGGATAGGTTAAAAAAAAAATTAGAAAACTAGCTAGTTCTTTGTTCCCATAAACCGGAAATTAATAACATGCACATATTTAATGTTCTCCAAGTTTAGACATGGTAGTGTTCCGATTGAATTAGGCATTTATACATTATTAACACACATCAAACTACATTAAAGTAACATGAATGGTTTGATTTAAAATCCACAAATGCCTGGCAGTAATGTATCTTCCCATCAAGGAAAGAAGTGAGCAGAAACCTTTCCACAAGTTTCAAGTTCCGCTGAATAGTGTTCCATCCTTCACATGATCTCAGGACACATTAAAATGAATTTCTCCTCTAAATACCTGTGGGATTTAATGCATTTGCTTGGCCTTGGGCTTTAAGGACAGGGGAAACAATACAAGGATAAATATTTGGGGCTATTTTAGAAACCACAGGCTATTGGCAGGGTAGAGAATAACAGCTCTGAGCAGTGCCAGTGGCTGCTTGTTGTCACTTAACCCCAGTCGTCAACCAAGCACCACACAGCCGCTCACTCACTGCCACCCCAGAGGGACGGGGGAGAGAAGAGGAAAAAAGCTCATGGGATGAGATAAAGACAGTTTAATAGGACAGCAAAGGAAGAGAGAATAATAATGATAAGAGAAAATACAAAGCAAGTGCTGCAGAGTTCAATTGTTCACCACCAACTGCCTATGCCCAGCCTGTCCCCTAAGCAGTGACCACCCCTCGGCCAACTCCCCCAGTTTATACGCTGAGCGTGACACCATATGGTATGGAATATCCCTTGGCCAGGCTGGGTCAGCTGTCCCGGCTGTGCCCCCTCCCAGCTCCCCGTGCCTCCCCTCGCTGGCAGAGCACGGGAAGCTGAAAAGGCCTTGACTTAGGAGAAGCACTACTTAGAGACAACTGAAAACATCAGTGTGTTATCAACACTATTCTCATCCTAAATCCAAAACACAGCACTGTACCAGCTACTAGGAAGAAAATTAACTCTATCCCAGCCAAAACCAGGGCACTGCTAGAGACCTTTCTTCCACTGACTCTTGATGCAGCAGAGCAGTGCACATTTAAAAAAAATGCTGTGTGCAGTCTGTGTACTCTGCTGCCTGTGCCCAGTAGCCCCTTATGCGAAATGGTCTCAAGAGAGTATTACGTGCGTGTGCATTGTGCATCCATTCGAGTTTGAGATTTACTGAGCTACACGAACACACATGGAGCAGCTTTCTTCTCCCTCCCTTTTCTCCACATAGACCCCACGTTAGCACCACTTGCTATACACTCCATTTCGCAGCAGAAAAGACTGCCCTCTTCATGCTGTACCCTATTCAAGAGTTATTTCATAAATTATTCTACAGTACCCCTTTATTTATATTGCAGAACACATACACATACCCTGTTCCCAGACTTCTCCTCACCATTGGCTTAGTTGCATTTGGTACAAGCCAGACACCAGTTTGCACTGCCCTGTGTGCTAGGATGCAGACGGGGCTTCGCTGCCTTCCTATAGTCTATTCCGCTACTGATCCACAACCAGTAAAACTTATTTCCGTTACAGGAAAAATTTGCAGAAGTGTTCCAGTAAGGACAGCTTTTCTCTATCTCTAATGCAATGTGTGACGGTGAAGTTCAAGAAACACTGTAGAAAAATCTTTTAAAACAGAGATGCAGTATATAATGGAATGAAATCAGATAATTGAATCTACCAGACATCTTCGAGCAAATTTGCCTAAGGGGTAGGGACCTCAAAGATATGCCTCTACAGGTGTGATGACCAAAGGCAGCCATGTAGTGAAAGATCCCTTTTATGCTTTTATGCATATGAAGAAATAACAGAAATATTAAACTCTTACTAAACAGTAGAGAATCCTCAAGGGAAAATGGCTTTAGGTATTTTCCTACAAGAAAAGATGTTTCCCTGGGGGATCATCTTGAAAAACAACAGAGAATCCATCATAAAGCTGCAGGAAACCATGGTTTATCAATTCTTCTCAAGGAACTGCTTATTGTCTACTCAGAGAAATTTCAGAAATAAAGGTTTCCAGCAAAATATTAAATTCCTTTAACTAATTTAGAATATTGCACAAGTGAATTATTTTACAAGTTTCCATCTACTGAAGCAATAGCACACTCTTAGAAAGCACAAACCCCACAATCTGCTATTCACAAAGTGGTCTTTAGATTCAGCGTTGGCTTGTAGTATCCAGATGTAAAGCTTACCATAGGCCCCTGTGGTGTAAACTAGCAAAACTTCAAGAAAATGGGTATAAAACTCCACTTATCTACATTAAGCAATGCTTTTAGTTTGAGATATTTGGCAAGAAATCCATGAAACAGTATGAGCAGAAGGTCCTTAAACTGCTGGAGCTCAGTATTAATGACTTCTTTTGCTTTAAAAATTATAATTAAAAAACACCCTAAAAATGAAAAAAAAAAAAAATCCAAAAATCAAATAAGAGCAACCGCTATTGCTGCGAAAATATGTAAAAAATATTTTGCATTTTGCTTCTCCCATCATCTTCCCCTGAGGGCAAAGGTGATGGCTGATGGTTGTTCTAAACCCTAGTTTCTCCTCAACATCTTCTTGCAGTAACAAAGAATCAATTCCTTATGTGCAGTTTCTTCAAGTTTTGATTCACCACAGAGGCCTGGTTTTCCATTGTTTTAAAATATTCTCCCCCCATGGACACTTTTTTCTTTTCCTTGCCTTCTATGGTATATCTTGAATACTTTTTTTTTTTTTTTCCCCCAGTGGCTTTATCCTGTTGCTTAATTCATTGCTTTTTTTCAAGGCTCATTAAACTTTCCCTTCAACTGCCTACCCAGGCTCTATGACAAGATGGCAACAACCACCTGAGGGAGTCTGGATGTGTCTGGTGTTGCCTCAAGCAGGAAGCTGGAGAAGATGCCTTGAGGTTCCTTCCCGCTTTATATTTTTGTTATGTTCACTATCTTTCTCTCTTGGCCCTGTTTTGTTTTATTTGGCCATAGGTTACATGATCCCAAATTCAGCAAAGCTCTTAAGTATATGCCTATGTTCATCCTGTCTAGAAAAGTAGTCAGGAATGAACTTGGTTCCCACTGGAAGGACTTCTTGAGAATCTCAGTCAAGCCTTCTCTCCCAGTTCCCCCTTTTCCTCCTGCTCCTTCAGAGTGTCTCTCATCCCTGTATCAGTTTGTAGGTCAGACCTTCCAGCTGATCTTATTCCGTCACTCTCCCGTTCCTCCTTTTCCTCAGATCTCCTCTCTTCATCCTCTACATCCCAGGGTTATTTATTTGTACCCTGAACTTCGCCAGTTGTGTTCTCACTGTCTACATCCTGTTGTTCCCATACTCAGAGCCTACTGGTGAGGGAGCACTGGGGATTAATGCAGTTCCAGATGTGCAGCCTCTACCAAGCTGTCTTTCCAGCTGTCTCCCTTGTCCACTGCTCCTAACAACAGGTTTGGTTATTGATGCCCAAGAAGTGAAAGGAAGGTCAGAGGTCTTCAGCCCAAATGCAAGCAAAGACTAGGAAGGACAGGAAAAGGACAGTAAAAGACTGAGGACCAAAAACCAACTGTGATATAGGATCCCCTGTACAGATGCAGTGAGACAGGGAGCAGCAATCAGCTCTAAAGTTACCTCCACCTCCAGCAATGGGTGGCAATGGCTCAAATAAATGTAAGGAACAAATTGACAACAGCACAACTTGAAGACTTCTCAGTGGGATATATGCTAAGAAAACAGGCAACTTCTTTTGAAGAAGATCTCGAAAGATGTTATTTTGTTTTTCTTTCCAAAAAATTTAACATGCTAGGAACCCAAATCTTGTAATAGTAAATAATATTCCTGTCCTGACATTACATAATTAGTATGTCACCCCAGAATAAGTTTTTGTTATTCATTTTGAGATGCCTGGAAATAAGATTTCTGTTTAAAAAGGTAAGGAAGGGAAAGGCCACTATTGATCATTGTTATAATAATGAGCCTTGTGCTTGCAGGGTAAACCTGTTTGTGCTAGGCAACAAAGACTTACTGAAGAAAAACCTGTACCTCTGGCATAAATACAAGGACATTAGACTGGCTCCAGGAAAGACTGAAATCTGGAAATAATTTTCAGAATTTGTGGGTTGATTTTGCTGCACCTGTGGGTTTAAGCTCTTGTTTTAAATTATTGTCATTAGATTCTTTTATTGTGTAGGGTTGGGTTTTTTTTTTTAATATAAGAACAATTAGTGATCCTTCTATCTAGCAAAAATAGGCTCCTAATAGCGAAATATCAGGAAGATGATAACATGTTATATTAAGTGACTGATTTACCCTTCTTCACGAGGGCCAATTTATTGTAATTAAAGATTGCCACTTCAGCCCAGAGGTCAAAGACTAGGGCTTGTACAATCATCTTCTAAAGAAATTCTGAAGAGATGGAAGAATGGACCCTATGCTCCCTCCATCATTTTGTTCTGCCTCTGCATTGTTAGCAAAGCTTGTTGCTAAAATCCCTAATTTGCGTGCACACAAGGAGCTTAATTTTGATCTCAGTTAACAGACTTGTTATTCCAACCCAGAGTGAATAAAAGCTTCTTTATGTAACCAAAGATTGAACTGAGTCCTGAGGGCCAGTCCTGCAAGACCTTTGTGTGCATTTAAATTCAGTTGACCTGTTCACAAGGAAGATAAAGGTAAAGACAATATTGCATAGAATTGGCTGCACAACTGTAGAAAAGTGGCAAGTATTCCGCTTGGGTTCAGTCCTTACCAGCAGGAGTAACTACATTACCTACGAGGAAACTACCTCTGAGTCATGGCTCACACCATGCTGGCCTTTTTATTGCTTAGCGTTGTGTCAATGGTATTTGCTTAATAGGCAAAGAGATACACAGAGATCTCCCAAACACAGAAATGGTTCTATCTTGGGTCTGGAAATTAGAGGCAGTAGGAAAACAGCAATGCTGACAGGCATTCATGTTGCTGGTGAAGAAAGTGGGGATGGAAGGCATAGCAAAAGCAGGAGCAAGACCTGGGGAAGGGAAAGACATGAATGAGACCTGATGTTGATGGGAGGAAACAGAGTATTTGCGAATATCCCTGTGCATGTTCCAAAACAAATCTACTCTGTAGGTTGTAGTCAACAGTGTCAAATAGGAAGGATGATTCCCAACTGACCTCTCGTATTCCAAAATTTAGGGTTTCTTGTGGTGAACTCTTTGCTCATAGTATACTCATTTTATGCTGGGGCTCTGGTACTTGTACTCTGATAAACATTTGTACTTGTATTCTTGAGATACGTTTTCTTACTGTGGAGGTTGTCTTCATCAATTCTCAGCTTTGCCCAAGAAGCAATTTAGTACCAATTTATAAGAGACATTAAATACACGAAACACCGGTATTTGCTCCTCTGGAAATAACAAAAGTGCATGATGGAGCATGAATAACTCTAAGATATAATTCAATTTAAATTAATGGACAGATAAAACAAATAAGGCTGCCATGTCCTTATTTTCCAAAGGGTTAACACTGAGGAAAAAAGGGAAAATAAACAGGCAAGCTCAAGAGCTTGCAGGCTGATGGAACATATAAAATGTGTAAAAGCTACCTGGAACAGGCAATCAAAGCAGAGAGGAAAAAACGTATAGATGTATTCAGGCTTGATTGATCCAGTTTAACTGGATGAATCAGTTTAGGACTAATCTTCAAAATCATAAACTCATTGTGCAGCAGCAGCCAAAAATACCAAGCAAATCTTGGGCATCATGCAAAGGGAGTCATTTTGCTTCTACGGAAACCCATGTTGAGCCCCACTACTGAGTACCAGGTGCTACAACTGGTGTAGACCTGTGTCTCCAGAAAGGTGTCATGGAGCTAGGGAAAAGGTAACAACAGGCAGGCAAATGGTCAAAGGGGAAATGAGAAAGGCTAGGACTCTGGGTTTAGGGAGGGGAAGGCTGAGGGGACATAATCAAGTATTCCAAAGTCATGAAGGTGGTGAATGCAGAGCCCATTCACCCGTACCTGCAGTGCAAGGGGTAGGGGACGTTCAGTGGAACTAACGGGTTATCATTATAGAAGAGATGAAACCTCTTGCACGGGAGGTTGTAGACACACAGGTGCAAGAGGATCAGAGAGGGATTAGAAAAACTCATGAATGATACAAATGTCCACGAGTGGATCCACAAGGTCTAGGCAAGGGCATATCTTCTAACATCCCTGATAGAAGAAATCTGGAAGGGGAGCAGGGAGCAGTCTGCAGATGATGGCAGGCTCCAGTGCTCACCCTAAACAGCATCTCCACTCTCCACTGCTGGAGACATAGCCTTGGGCAGGATGAACTGCAACTTCAATCTATTTCTTATGTACTAAAAAATCAACACAAAAGGCATAAGAACACTAGTCTTAGAAATCAAAATGTGGTGTTGATATGATCCCACCATAGAGGAAGTGATAACTGCCAAAGTCAGTCTGAGTCAGAGCTAGAAATACAAAGGAAAACAAACTATCCTTGTTATTCCTAACAAGAAAGAAACAATATAGAAGTTAAAAATGCAGCAGCTGGGATTGAGGATTACTATATCAGCCACAAATGTGGTAGAGCATATGAAGCCCCATATAAAGGACAGTATTTCCAGAAGGTGCAGTACTACCCTGTGAAGCACTGGTGAGACCTACATTCAGCTCTCCTCAACCTTAGTCAAAGAAAAAGTAACTTAAATGGATATACCAGGGAATGGAGAGTCTGAATTAGGAGGTGAAACTAAAAAAGTATGTGTTGGTCAGCTTAGCCAAAGAAAGCCTGAGAGGAGAGATAATTTGTTCTCTATAAACATATTAGTGAGGTAAATGTCAGAGGAAGAAGATGAGGTAATTAAGCTGAAGGAAAATGCTGTCACAAGAACTAATGAGCAGAGACTAACCAGAAATATCCTCAGGCTGGATTTACTAATCTTCAGAAGAGTTCGATACTGGAAGAGCTTTCTCTTTGGAGCAGGAAGGGGAAATAAGTAGTTTTAAGCTGTTCCTTCATTAGTCTGTGAAAGGTATAACACAAGGAGGAGATCTGCAATAGCAAAGGACCAGACTTGGTGACTCAAGAGACCCCTTCCTTTGCTGTGTCCTTTGCTCTGTCCCCCTTAATTGTTGAGCATGGAAATCAAATAAGAGTGGCAAGTCCTGGGGGATTTCTCATGTCAGGGACCTTGAGGAAGGGGAGGAGCAGCTGCCTATTATTTTGCATAGCCCACCATGAGGTCAGCAGTACCTCATGATCAGCAGTGTCAAAGGTGACTGACTAATCAAGCATGAGGCTTTGAATGGCTTTACCTATTGCACCTTAAAATGGGGCTCATTAGCAGGAGACTGTGGCACGGGGTGTGGGTGGGGGATGCCAAAGGCACTGGACATCTCATAGTATGCCTTTTCTAGACCCAAAGTCACAAGTATATTTACTGAAAACCCATATTGTATTTTCCTCTGGCCATTTTGCTGTTGTCCTTTCTACTCAAAGCCTGCTTTCTGCTCAGTGTTTCTGCTTTTCCTCTTTCTCTATTCTCTTTTGCCTGAACTCCTCCCACCCCCTTTTCATCCCCACTGCTTCTTGATCCAGAGGTAAACAGGGATGCACTAAAGCAATCTAACACCACATCCAGCTTTGATCACAACCTCCCTAAGCCTTCATATTTACATGTCAAGAAACAGAGGGAAAGAAACAGGTGGAGAATCTGGTGGGGAGGTACTTTAAGCTTGCACCGTTAAAAAAGAAAGCACAATATAGTGAATATTGGCTATATTTTTAAATGATGGTAATTAAAACTTCATTGCTGTCTCCTGTGTTACCTGGAATATTGAATAATACCACCAGGGTTTCAGCTTTTGCCATTAAAGCTGATTGTTACTTATTTTCAACACCCTCAAGGCAGTAGTTTGACATTGTGTCTCTCCCTTTTTTTCCCCATGAAGTTTTCATATTTCCAAGTCACTGAACACAGTCTTGTGATTACTGCTGTTTGAATATATTCTAATGCAGAGCATTTAAAATCTACAGGACCATAATCAACTCAACCCACACAATAGTGCTTTGAACACCAGAGTGCTAGGGAATAATGGAAAGGCCACACATACATCATTAGCTAATTTTAGGAGCCTTAAGAAATCTGTTTAATATTATAGCCAAAGGCCTAGAAAGCCAAGTTTTCACTGCTGATGTGTCAGCCTTTCCAATATTCTTGTGACCTGACTGTTACAGTCCCAGGAATGACATCCGTACGAGTCTGGCTAGGGTGTCACTTGAAAGAGATGTGCAGAAGATAATCCATCTATTAGTCGTGGCCCTACAGTCCTACCTGCTCTGCTCCTCCTGGGCAGGAAATGAACGGCCTAAGTGGTGACGTAATGTAGCTATCACTGATGCAATCTGTCAAAACAAACGGAAGGCTGAAAGTTGGCATCTGGTGCCATGGTTTCTATTCAAGCTGGGTGCATGTGGCTGGAAAAGAAATGAAGCAGATACTGACATGTAAACATTGCGAGTCCCTCCAACCCCTAACAAAAAGCAGTATTAGCAAAGGTGTTGTTAGATGTATAGATCTAAAAAAGGAAAAACCTTTTACAGTCAGTAAGTAAAGCAGATACTAGAAAATTACCAACAGGATAGAGAGCCTATTTCTTTTGCCTGACTTCACAGAGGAACAGATTTGTGCTGCAGCTGTTTTCAGCTCTCTGTCAAATTGCAAACCCAAAGTTGTCATACCTTTAAGGATAAAGAGAATAACAGCTTTTTAAACTCTACTCAAAGTGTTAGGGCCTCACCCCCCACAGCCACCCCACCTTTAAATCAACAGTAAAGGGTTCAGTGATTTCCAGGGTAATAGGAATTTGCTCTTATTTGAATGTGACATTAACATGGATATACTGTTCTCAAGAGAACTGACTGCTATGGGCCAGAGCTGGACATCGATTTCACACCAAATTCCCCATTGATCAGGCATGGTAGGAAGTCTATTCATTGAATTGATAGCAGGATATAGCTATACAGTATTTGTTTTCCTTTTAATATACAGCTTCAACAGCAAGCCATGCATGAATTTAATAAAAGAAGATAATAATCTATCCATTCTAGGAGCTATAGACTGAACCTGGGTGGTTATCAGACCTGCCCTCACTGCTATAAATCATGTCAAATAGGAGACTCATTTTAGCTTTACGAATGAAAAGAATTCTCCTGTTTTAAATATATGGAACCTGTGCTTTCTCCTCACTTATATTCAGTAAATTAGTAAATGAATTCAGTTATGGTTTATCAATGTAAAACCATCAGCAGAAGAGAATCAGACCTATTGTAGTCTTGAAAACCAAACATTTGACGACAACAAAGTAGCTCTAAACAGTGAATTAAAGTATTTGTAGCATCTGTTGCAATGATTCTTAGTTGTTCGGTAAGCTCTTTCAGCCACTGCTTCATATTTAGGATTGAAGGTTTTGTTAAGGTCACCTTTCAAAACAATAAAAGGAGATGCTTTGAATATGCTAATGCCTTCTATTACTGGAGAGCTAACCCTGGTAACAGAGAAAATGGGCTGATGTAAAAGTCATTGACAACTGTAAGGGAAACTGAATGGGTGGTACAATTGTTAGCAGTGTCACATCTGCAGCTCAATCTGGGAATAGATCTTTAGCAATCATTTTCTGCCAGACATTTGTTTGTAAATGATGAGGAATTACACCCATAATGCTTTTCAAGAAGCAAAGATCTCTACTGTTAAAACATAGGTTGAAAGTTACTATCTAGATGCAGAAGTGGCTCAAATTCAGCTCTTACTCTTCATTCAAGGACCATCAATAAAGCCAAGAAAGGGACTCTGGGTGCAGGCTGGCATAAATAAGAACAAAAGCTGGGCTGGCATGTGTGAAGAGTGCTGCCTAGCAGACAGCATTCTCATTTCATGGCACAACAGGATGGCACGGCTGCTCTTACTAGCATAATCAAACATCAGAATTTCAGTGAATTACGTCATCTCTTCTTTTTCCTTTACCAGCTCATGTGGAAAGAATTAAAGGTTTTTTTTCTACCTTACCTGACCTTGCAAATGTGATGTGGATTTGCCTAACGAACCTCTCCGAGCAACACAGAATGATATCAGACCATTGCTAAAAGAATTGTGGACCCTAAAGGCTGCTTGCTTTTATCCCAGGGCATCACACTCCAGCAACTAGCAACAAAGCTAGCATGGAAACCTGATACGGTAATGACCACTGCTGAGCTATCTAAAGTGACAGAAGAACAAGGCAAAGGAAAAAAAAATCTTCTAACTTTGTCTTAATCATAGCATTCTAGTAATCCTTCACAATTATTATAGTGATTTTAAATGAAGTAATAGCATAAAAAATAGAAAAGTTTGGGAAAGAAATTCTAATTCACTTATATACTCCCTTATTCCCCCATGTTTAGCTGATGAGAAAAAAAAAAGACTGCTGTTGGTTACATGCAATTCATTCCCCCAGCCAGCAAAAAGCATAGAAGGTGGTAACGTCCTAAAAAAGAACAACAACAAGGGAACAGAAATGATGCAGGATGTCAGGGCACAGAAACTGGGGCAAGCTTATCGATTTTAACACTGTTCATCTTTACCTGGGGTAACTCCAGGAACAGCTGAGACTTAGGGAGAGGTGAGGTAGGGCTCTGGGGTTTGTCCCATGCTTAATGAAGCATCTAGAAGTTTTGCTAAGACACCTGTGGATAACTTGCAATTGAAGGAAGTGGCGAAGGCAGCCTCTGAAAGTCCCACCACTGATCCAGTGTGGCTGGCTAGAGCAGAGGGCAGATCAGCAGCATGATGGGTGACGGGAGCACAACTCAGAGCATCAGGGAGATCAGAAGACAGGTAGGTAAAATCCTCTAAGTGAATCACAAGACAGGTAAAACCTTGGAAATAAAGACAAAAACCCAAAGGCTTTATTTCATCGTACAAAATATAAAAACAGTTGCTGTACCTATATAAATGTTTCCTTGAGACCAGTATGTGACTGTAGCCTCTCCTGTTACCAGTGTCAGTAAGACACAATCAAAAGACAGTTGTAAAGCTAGCTGTGTCCTACCCTGCATAGGAGCTTTCATCTGCACAGCTCAAAGTGCTTTTTTTCCCCCAAGACTCCTAGTGTTTGAAGCTGGAAGAGATCATTACATGGCTTGACCACCTCTGCCATTAAATTCTATCCAGTTACTAAACCAAATACCTAGTGATTGTCTCAGAAATAACTTACATCTAGTTAAAACAGAGATTCTCAAAATACCTTTTACCTTGGATTGAAAATCTTGGGAAATGAAGAATCAGTCTGTCCCAGGAGCATATTCCAACATTTAATCATACTGCTAGTTAAAAAATATATATTTAATCTAAATTCATCTGGCTTCAGTTTCCAACAACTGATTCTTCCCAGGCTTTTCTTAAATCAGTTAAAGAGTTCTTTAGTACCCTCATTTTCTCCCTTTGAAGGTACTTATATGCTGCAACGAAGTTATCTTTAACCTACTCTGATAAGATTCAGCTCTTGAAGATCTATATTATTATAAGTTGGGCTGACTGGTAACACCACCAGTATCTTGTTAGGTCTTCAGCATTTAGGTAATTTTTTCTTACCATAAAATGGAATTTCTGTCACCCACAACTCTAAAAGCAAGATTTTTCATATTTACTGCCAAATTACAGGTGAACCGTTTGATAGCAATTAGACCTACCAGCAGTATCTACATCCCTAAAAACTTCTATTTATCATACCTTCCCTCTGATGACTGCCATTGAAGATGAGCTGCCTGTGCACTGAATTGACATTAGTTTTTAACTATGCAACAGAACATAATACTCTCTCCATTTTCTGAATAAAGAGATTGAGGTACAATAATGCAACAGTGTCAGGAATTTAACAGTAATCCTCCTATCCATTTGGCCTCTTGCAACACATTAACTTCACTGGTCGGTCCAGATCTCTTCCTTATTACTCCTCTCATCTTCTCTCCTTCCATTTTGTACCCTTATCTGTGCCATCTTTTCTTTACCTATGTTTTCCTATGGAATACTTGTAAAATGGCTATAGTTAGGGACAAGTGTTAAGGGAACAACAAACAACGCTTAAGATAAATAAAAAAATCTGGAATTTAGGTATGTGTCTTCTGTGAACATCACTCAGATGTTTGAAATATCCTGCATTTCCACTTTTCAGTGTATTTTTTTTCCCAAGAGTATGATTTTGCCTGAAAAAGAACTCTAGCATTATCTAAAATGAACTAGGAGTGCAGAATATTAGATTGTTTCAGCAGCTCATGAGTTCCTTATTATTTTTGAAATATTAGTTCTATTCAGAACATTGATTTTTGTTAAATCCTGATAAGCTCACAAAATAATTTGAAAAAGACTCACCAATGTATTTTCTGAATTCTCTAGAATTCCTTTTGCCACTCAAAACCCAAAACAAAAACAACCACCAAACCCACACAAAGCCAACAAAAAAAATCCCAAAACAAACAAAAAATCCTGTTCTGAACATGAAAACAGACCAAAAATAATTTTTTTCTCATACTTTTCAACAACTTCAAAATCTTAATTACTTTCGTCAAATTAATCTACCAAAACATTAGGATGACTAAATATCAAATGACTTCATCATTGACCTTTAAATTATGTTGTACAATGGGAAATAATACTGTACAATGGGAAATGATAAATATCAAAATGTCTTTTTAAAGAAAGAGACATTTTTGCTGTTGATAAATGAGGTGATTTTTCATGAGATTTGAACAAAAAACTAGTGCCTACAAACTTTTCCTACTCACTTGGCAAAATAATCCTGAACAATAAACAAGTCACAGCATTTTCATTGCTGTGTCACTTCAAAGGGAAAAAAAAAAGAGAAAATGTTAAGTGTATCAATAGCCATATTTTATATCTAGTGAAAAATTCATCCAGATTTAAGTAGGAAAAGAGCTCTTAATTTTAGATTCAGATTCATACCTAAATGTGTCAAGGTATGTTTGTGTTTATATATGTATGTCTCCTCTCTAGAAGCTGGTTCCAAACCGTCATTTTTAAAAGTAAAGCAAACTAATCATATCTAATCCATATAGTCAAAATCATACCAAAACCCATCTTCACCCCAATACTGAGCTACAGAAATTAGCACTACTAGAAACCACAGTAGGGAGTGACATCAAAGATGTAGACAGAAAAAAGGTTTAGAGGAAGAAGATACACAAGATCCTCCAAAGGCGGGGAACAAGAGATGAGAAGCAGTTGCACCATCCAAAACAACTGGACTGGGTACCCAAGATGCTAAGAGTCAAAAGTTATTTTCAGCAGTATGACGGAGAATGAGGTGAGGGTAATGTATTTTGCTGTTGGATATTTGGGTTCTTCCTGCACTACAAACTAGGATAAACTTTTATGAGTCATTAAAAAACACAGGAATTACATGACTGAAGCTTGAACACTACTTTTTTATTACTAGCCTTTTTCTATCTTCTGGTACCTGGTTATGATTAAACCAGGAGGGTACGCTTCTGCATCCATGCTGTTGTTGACTTCAGTTGGTGCAAAGTCTAATCCAAAAAGTCAGATTTGTAGTGGTTCTTAGGAGCCTACATAAAACACATCAGTGATTAGAACCTACCATATTCAATAGGAGTTTGGCGCCTGGCTGCATCTGAATATCATCCTCAGCATTTATCTATATCTTCACATTTCTAAATGTCTTTTAAAAACCTAGCCAATTAAAAAAGGGCAGATTAAATGATACCTCAAAATAGATGTTCAGAGGATTTTATAATCCTGGCACACATTCATTATGTACTGTTCTCCATATCCTGGACCATGGTAGCTAAACACAAGCAGATCTGCTGCTGCCTGACAAGGGTCTTCTGTCCTGAAAACTCTTCTGTTGCCTGGATCTCGTTGTGCTTGTGGCAATTTGTCAGCTCCTTTTTTAAAAAAATATAACCTTTTGACAATTGTTTATGTTACACAAGAAGAATCTCATGTTTCATGCTTCTCATGGGAAAAAACCCTCAAACATGAGGGGGAGCTTTGTCACAAAGGGCTATGGAGAACACTGCCTTTTATCAGTATATAGAGAGCTCTGCCACTCCACTTAAAAATCAGAAACTCTTCCCTAGCTGAGGTGACTTGCAGCTCTTGTGCACTAGCAGAGCAGAGATCATTCCAACAGGAGTGATTAAAGAGTTCATATAGAACAGAATCACGGGATTCCTTGAATAAGAGTAATATATGTTTCCCACTGTGTAGCTTTTTTCCTTATAGAAAGCATCTATTTTATAAAAATAATTGTCAGATAATACCAAGTAGTGACCACATTTCATACTTCATGGTATATGAACTGAACCTGATTATTCCATAATCTCAGGGGAGCACCTTATTCATCTTCTGCTTCTTGTGTGTTGGTCCATTTTTGATGATTGATACACCTCATTCCTGAAAATTTCTCTATTTTACAAATCCTTTGCCCTGGTTTCAGCCAGGATGGAGCTAGTTTTGTCTTCAACAGCTCCAGTGTTTTGGATTTAGTGTGTGAAATATAGTGATAGGATGCTGCTCTTGTTCGTTGCTGCTGAAGGATCAAGGACATTTTGCAGTTTTCCAAGCTTTGCTGATGTGCAGGTGCAAACACCTGGGAGGGCACAGCCAGAAGAGTTGGTCCAAACTGGCCAAAGAGAGTGTTCCATGCCATACACGGCATGGCCGGTGTGAGTGAGGGTCGACTATTGCCCCTTTCTTTTTTTTTCATTCGGGCCTGTTTGTTCATCTGTCTGTTCCCTTGTGCTGTGTCTGGAACTTGCTGTTCTGGGATGGCTGCAGGAGAATATCCCTGCTCCCTGCCTGCTGCTCGGGATGGGCTGTGTCAGTCCTCGGGTGGTGAGAAATTGGGCATTGTTCATTTTATATATTCTATTATCCTTAAACATTATCATTGTAATTAATATATTTTCATCTTTTCCTTTGCTGTCTTGGTAAAGTGAGCTCTCTCTCTCCGATTCTCCTCCTCACCCCACCAGGGAAGGGAGGGGTGAGCGAGTGGCTGCATGGTCCGGTTACCATTCAGGGTTAAGCCATGCCATCCTTACCTTCTAGCTCTCTGCTTTCTCCCTGAGAAACTAGTACATCATACTCTTCTTTGAAAGGATGGCTAGCATACCTTTTAAATGTCACCGGGGATGGAGTTCAGGTTTTGCACGATGAGACCTCTAGGATTGTCGTGGGACACATCCAATCTCAGGCAGTTTTCAGAGATGCTGACTGCACAGAAGACAAGAAAGGAAGTAGTGAGGTACTCAGTTTGCGTGAAAATCATGTGAAGCAATGGAGGTGCTCAAAAACTTCTCTAAAAGTCTTAAGTCTCAACAGCCATAGTTTATGAACATCTTCAACTGTACAAATATCTTATGTGAAACCAGGAACATCACTTTTCCAGGTGACCACCTCGCAAAACCAGCTCAGAGTCTACCAAGTCTGTTTCTCAGCAAAAATGTCCTGGTCAGACTACACTAATTTAACTGCTAATGAAGGTAGCAGTCAGTGGATCAGCGTGTGCTGAGAGAGGAGAAGAAATGGAGAAAACAAATGAAAAACACTTGAAGTAGGAACTTGTTAAAGAGTGTGTCTTTTTTAGAGTGCCTCCTTTTAATTATTCTTACAGAAAGCAATCATGTTCGGGCTCAGCTTTTGTACTCAGCCTATATTAAGTCTTTCATTTTCCTCACGGACTTAAAGCAATGTTCTTTATTCTTCCCACTTCAAATGAAATACCCACATCATTTGTTAATGCAGGTTGTTGGTTGTCAAAGCTTGTAAGGGTCCTTCAGTTTTGGGCAACTCACTTACAGAGCCTTAGGCTTCAATCCATGAGATGTAATAAGGCAAACTGTAATATACAAGCCATGAACAGACTCATATCTATGGAAAAAAGGTTTCACTTTCTAATGCTCATATAGCTCAGGGTAAATTCAACTAAAATCTCGTCTGACTTTGACATAGCATGAAAGTAATTCTTATTCATTGAAAATTAGATGGTAGCAGAAAAAAAATCCTGATTTTATATAAATATAAGAATTTCCTCTAAAGTGGTTTTCATTTTTGACCTGGGGGAAAGGAGGGAAAGGAGGGGGATCTTATTCTTCCATGTTTTGTTCTTTGTGTGTTCATGTTCCTATTTTTTTTTTTCTTGTAATCTGGCGGGGGCGGGGGGTGGGATTGTTTCATAACAACACTTTAACTTTGCCACCCTGATCTCAAAGGATAAACAAAAGCATACAAAAATAATGACATAGAAATTATTTTAGAGCTGAATTGTTCATCAGGATGTTTGGGAGATTTCATGAACACTAAATATCCCAAACATCCTGATGAACAATTCAGCTCTAAAATAATTTCTATGTCATTATTTTTGTATGCTTTTTTACCTGTTGTTCAAGAGAGGCTAAGCTTGTACCAGTCATCAGTGCTAATATGAAAATTCAACTCCAGGTCCTCTTTCTTACCTGAGTTGAAAAAAGGCAATTTCCCACCGACTTTTTCAAAATAGATCAAAATATTCATCTTTTAATAGCCATGTTGTTAAATCTTCCCACTGTTTTTCTCACCCATATTTCTCATACCAGGTATTACACTCTGCCCTTTAGATGTCTGAAGCCCTCATGAAGGCTTGCCTGGTTGTTCAACAAGAAAAGCGATTTCCCTAAGAACCAGTTCTTCCCAGATGTCTTGGCAGGACCGTGCCATCCTATATTGCATCCAACATGGATAAAAGACATGCAGTCCCTTATAGTAAGACATATATAGTAAAACATAGATTTCTAAAATCAGAAAAAAAGTCTAAGTTATCTTAAAAGACCTCATAGCTTTGAACTATCTAGGCAAAAAATGCCAATGCTTAACAGTTGTTGATATGGGAGAAGCATAGAATCATAAAATCCCTTGATGGGAAAGGACCTTTCAGATTATCGAGTCCAACCATGCCTAACCACT
>JMFS01008129.1:0-10248 GCA_000699545.1 Podiceps cristatus
CCAACCCAGACCATTCTATGATTTTATGATCATAAAGAAGATGAGAAAACTTACATTAGTTTAGAACATTTATTTAACGGTTCATGTTGAGTGAATATCATGAGATTCTGAGACTCCATGTGACAAAAGGAACTCACTGAAGTAATACTTAAGGTTAACTGGAATAGGAGCATATGGTTAATAGCAGCGAATAGAATGGTCCAACCATAACAGCTGTGGATTGCTTTCACTTCTCAAACATCCACTCCTCGCCTCTTCCAGAGGCGACATTATGGTTGTGAAACACAAGACTACATGTTATTTGTTTTTTGTCAGTTAAACCATAGTGATTTGTAGAGTAATTTATAAGACTGGTTCTTTGCCCTCATCACACCCTTCATTGTGGAAAAAGGGACCAATTCGCCTCTATAACCATGAACTGGACAGAACTTCTGTTTTAATGGTTCTTACTCTTGACACATAAAGCTGAGCCAGGAGCAGCCCCATCTCAGGCACTAACAAAGCTGGTGAAGGGTCTAGATCACAAGTCCTATGAGTAGTGGCAAAGGGAACTGGGGTTGTTTAGCCTGGAGAAAATGAGGCCGAGAGGAGACCTTATCGCTCCCTAAAACTACCTGAAAGGAGGTTGTAGAGAGGTGATGTCAATCTCTTCTCCCAAGTAACAAGTGATAAGACAAGAGGAAAGGGCCTCAAATTGCACCAGGAAAGGTTTAGATTGGATATTAGGAAACATTTTTTCACTGAAAGGGTTTTCAGGCACTGGAACAGGCTGCCCAGGGAGGTGGTGGAGTCACCATCCCTGGAAGTATTTAAAAAACATATAGATGTGGCACTTAAGGACATGGTTTAGTGGTGGACTTAGCAGTGTTAGGTTAACCGTTGGACTTGATGATCTTAAAGATCTCTTCCAACGTAAACAATTCCATGACTCTATGATTCTGTTAGAACCATTGGGACAGGAAGAAGGAAAAAATATACTCCAGTAATGGAACCCCCACAAAAGTTGCCTTGACCTTCCAGACTTCAGATGCATTTTGAATATATTCTGTATATTTCTTTGTAATTGAACAATAATTCACCAAGTGGTGTCTCAAGTTGTTCTTCACCTAACTAACCTTCAAAAACACATGGTGGTTTGTTTTTTTTTCTTTGTTTGTTTTTTTTTTTTTTTAACTCTGAAATGAACCTTGTCTGGATTTCATTGTATGTTGTGTTAAAATAAAAGAATAACAGTAACTACCAAAAAGTAGCAGAAAATACTCGTTGTATGGTAGGATTCTGAGTCTGTTTATTTTGTACCAGCTTTAGATGATTTGCCTATAGACACTCTAAGCTGCATGAAACATTGCACTCACAATCTGAGTTCTGCATAGTATTTATATAATGTATTTATTATAATGTACAGGTATATATTCCAATCTTTTTAATACAAAAATTTGATTTCTGAATTTGTCCAGTTTTGCTATGGTTTTTAGAGTTTTGTATCAAAATTGCAGAAGGTAATGGCTATTAATTAGCCTGCAGTCAGAGATTCATAAAAGTCTTTTGCATGTTTTACAAGGTGAACGCTATTAATATAATCACAATAAGTCTTTGTTATTCAGACAGTATTATGCCCCAAAACAACCAGCTGGCTAGTTCCTAAGGAAAAGCTGACCTTGTAACAAAGACATTTAACCATACTTAATGAAAACATAAATTGGGTCAGGGCAGTTTGAAAACTGCAATAAGTTGATGGAAACACAAATTGCGGATCGACTGTCTATGATAGATCTGAAATCTGGTTGGACAGTAGAAAATAATTCTAAGTGGTTCCTTGAAGACCAGAAAAGGTTGACTATCAGAGATAGGGAAATGGAGGACAAAATAAAAGGTTACCTAACAGCATTGATCACCATCAAGCAGCAAGGAATACCAGAATGAGTGGCAAAATAAAACAAGAACCTGGAAACTATTTTAGAAATGTATGGTATTATCAAATGTTGCTTAACTGTAGCCTTATTTATTTGCTATAGATATTAACTTAAGGTATCCTGTACTTGTTGATAATAATGTCACAAACAGGATAAAAGGCATAAAGTGTCCATCTATTAGTGCTTTAAAATGTCATGATAAGTCGGGACACCTTTTTATTTTCACATAAGAGAACCCCTTGCCACTAGCGAGTAAATAGTGTTTGGTGTTTTAAGCCTGAAGGACTCACCAAACACATATACTGTCAACATACAGTTCCATATACAGTATACACATACAATATGTGTATTATATTTGTCCATATAAAATATACATATACAGTTCCATATACAGCCAATGGAGGAAAAGAGTCACAATCAGAATCTGTTGTATCTAGGTATCTAGATGCCCACCCTAAATTAATATGAATCCCTTTCTGAAGGTGAATCTTTCTCTCTTATGTGTATAAACAGGAGATAAGTTAACTGACTTTAGGTGCATAAGTTGTAGATGCCTACTTCGGGAATGTGAACTTTATGTCTTGATGATAAGGAAAGATGGTAAAACTGTGGTGATCCACCAGTGACATGGAAATACAAAAGATGGGTGGAGGAGTATCAAAGCAATGAATCATCGGAGAGCAAAGGAGTAAGCAGTGGAAACTTAAGTAAAAGGACACAATGTCTTTCTCCAAACATAAAAAGGAAAGAAGCATAAGATGATAGCAATGAAGAGGGATTTTCTATTATTTTGAGGATAGGCCATACCCAAGAGAATGTTGGATATTAGAGGACTGAGTAAAATCCAAGGAGTGTTTAAAAACTTGAGGAAAAGGAGGCAGGGAGAAATATAGAAGCTAGATAGTTTGTGGCTGACTATGCTCCTTTTTTATACCTGTTTAATGATGAGAGAAACTTCTCTAAGGGCAGTGAGGTCAATGATTCACCTAACAGAACAAGTGGTCTGTAAGAACAGAGCACCTGGAAGCTTGTAGTTCTAGAAAAAGTCAGAGTCAATCTAGACATACAAACAAGCCCATGTCTCCAGTCAAAAAAAAAGAGAATCACAGGCTCTGACTGACTCACTTTGATAGATGAGAAATAGCTTAAATTGTGAATACTGACAGACAGCAGATAATAGTGGGTGTTGGTGAATGTTGGAAACTGAACTTTTGAACTCTCAAGCACTTGCCTCCCACTTGCTACCTGCAACCAGGAAGACAGCTGCAAATTTTGGTAGCACCTGGACTATGAAGAAATGGCACATACTGAGACCTCTAATTCATAAAGAGACCACAAGTTAGGAGGCTGTTCACACATTGTGCTTCTGAATATAGGTTTTTTAGATGGAGAATAAAAGGCCTAGAAAAAAAGATCCTGGAAATGGAGGCAGATCCATGGGGACAAGTGTCGTGGAGCATCCAGAGACATCATGGGTGATGCCTGAGGCTGGTAACTTCAACCAGCTGTGCAGTGCAAACCAGTATGACTTTCTGTCTGTCTTTCCTAAACCAGCAATTATCTCCCTGATAGAAGGGAAGTGGAGACCAATTGAATGGGACCTTGAGTGGGGACTCAACTGAAAAATTGTGATGACCTGGTAGGGTAAAAGCTCTACTCTCATTGTTTATTACATAAACCTCAGTATCCAGATCAGCTATAGGTTATTCTTTATCTCATCCATGAAAGTTGCATGCACACTGCTTAAGACTATCTGCTTCTTGGAAAAATTTCATAGAATCATAGAGTCTCTTGATTGGAAAGTACCTTTAAGATCATCGAGCCCAACCATGCCTAACCACTGCTAAACCATGTCCCTAAGCACCTCATCTACCAGTCTTCTAAATACCTCCCGGGATGGTGACTCAACCACCTCCCTGGGCAGCCTGTTCCAGTGTGTGACAACCCTTTCCGTAAATAAATGTTTCCTAATATCCAGTCTAACACACACACGGTGTAACTTGAGGCCATTTCCTCTTTTTCTTTCACCTGTTACTTGGGAGAGGAGATCCACACCCACCTCTCCACAACCTTCTTTCAGGCAGTTGTAGAGAGCAATAAGGTCTTCCCTCAGCCTCCTTTTCTCCAGACTGAAAAACCCCAGCTCCCTCAGCAACTCCTCATAGGACTTGTTCTCCAGACCCTTCACCAGTTCCGATGCCCTTCTTCGGACCCTCTCCAGCATCTCAATGTCTTTCTTATACTGCGGTGCCCAAAACTGAACACAGCACTGAGGTGTGGCTTCACCAGTGCTGAGTACAGAGGGACAATCACTTCTCTAGCCCTGCTGGTTATACTGTTCCTGATGTAGGCCAGGATGCTGTTGGCCTTCTTAGCCACCTGGGCACACAGCTGGCTCATGTTCAGCCAGCTGTTGACCAACACCCCCAGGTCCTTTTCTGCCTGGCAGCTTTCCAGCCACTCCTCCACAAGCCTGTAGCATTCATTGCATGGGCTTATTGTGGCTCAAGTGCAGAACTCCACACTTGGCCTTGATGCTCATTCAATTGGCCTCAGCCCATCGATCCAGCCTGTCCAGATCCCTCTGAAGAGCCTTTCTACCTTCAAGCAGATCAACAATCCCACCTAACTTTGTGTGGTCTGCAAATTTACTGAGGGTGCATTCAATCTCCCCCATCCAGATCACCAATAAAGATATTAAAAAGGAGCGGCCCCAACACTGAGCCCTGGGGAACTCCACTTATGACCGGCTGCCAGTGGAGTTCCCCATTTGTGCAGAAAAGAAGTGGTTAACACTGTCCAAATCAGATTTTTTTTATTATTATTTTTTTATTTAGTAGTACAAACATGTCCATTGGAAGAACTTCCATAAAATTATAGGAGGCTGACCTCTGATCTGAATTCAGATTTAACAAGCCTGCTTGAATTCAGCAAAATATTCTCTTCTATCCCAGAACAATGAATCTCAGTACAGCAATCTAGTGAGTTTCTAGTCAAGCATCTCCAAGAGGGCTGTGACAAATCCCATTACAGTTCACAACCAGATTCTATACATTATCATATTTGAAAGTTTGCTCATATCTTGTGCAGTTAATATAAGTTGTAGTCTTACACCTGCTGATAGCAACACATTTTTGTCCCACTTTAACAAGGTAGAGACAAGCAAAACACATGATTTGGTATGTGGTTGTTTTGTTTTATATTTGCATGTTTCTGCTTTGACATTATATCATTTCAGGGTCAAATTAGAGTCTTGTCTGAGACAACAGCCTTTCTTCTTGCAAGAGTAAATCTTCAATGAAGCAATTGCTTTCATTGGACACACATATTCAAAATTGAATTTCATTGACAGGTTTGGAGCATGTAGGTCTGGGAGAGGACTGAATTACTAACATTTGAGAAAACATGATTTTTTTTTTTCTTTCCTGTAATAGCATCTAATTAGCATTTATTATTATTTATGTTAGAGGGGGATTTTTCCTTTAAGATATATAATTTTATTTCCTCCTTCTCACTCATAATTTCAGAGAATAAGCTGTCATCAAATATTCTGTCTAAGCAGTATGGAGTTGGGGTGGGAATTTAACATTAGAAAGGAAAAAAAAAAAAAGAAAAAGTATTTTTTCCAGTTAGTATAGTATAAACTATGCTATTTTCTGATGAGTTTGCTGCTTTTCTATGAATGTATTTCCCCATAAATGTTATTGCATGTAAACAAATTAAAACAAGCCTTACATATTAATCAAGCTGAGATTCTACCACATAGGCAGACATCTGATTCATAATGCAGAAGACATTCACTGTCCTCCCTTTCCAGATATTACCACATTTCCACTTACTAATGAAATACCACAGATGCAATATCTCAGGCTGAATAGCCTCAAACTTATTTAAATTCCAAATTTTAATTTGTCAGCAATATTCCACATTGAATTTACACTAATTTCCAAGAGCACTGTGAAACTTAAATTGGATGAAACTGATCTACACCATTTTTTTCCCCTTGGAAACATGCTAGTAGGAAATTATGTTCTTTGTATATGACCCCAAGCATGGCAGGTTATATATTCCAACATACACCATGAAATTCATTACTATGGAGAGTGGGTGAGGATTAATTTATCTTTTTATATTTTCTATCATTCCCATTGGTATAATAATATTATTTATATATCTCTGCTCATTTACAGCATTAAAAAACATCTTAACCATTCTGTACATTTCATAACAGAAAGTTGAATGTACAGACATGTTGCACAGAAAGCTTGTATTTCAAGTAAATACTGACAGCTAGGGAATGTCTTATATTTAATTTTTCATTTATCTAATTGAAATGACATCTCAAACTTTTTATATATAACTGATATTGCTGTAATAAAAAAAAGTTTTCTTGAAAATATGATTTTGCAGTAAGGGAATGCATTTCCTTGATTTTAGTCCTGTCACATCATTTAAAAAATAAAGATAACCTATTTCCATTTTCCCCTAAGATTGTATAAGGTTTAAATGAAGCTGTCATGACAGAAATGTAAAATGTGAAGAATAGTCTAAAAGATTACAAAAAACTTTCACTTATGCTATGGCTCTGCCATCAGAGGCTATTTATTCCAATTTTCATACTAGCAGATGATGCAGTGTATGTCACCATGAGTAGAAAAAGAACAAAATAGATAGTAGAGTGTATGGGACAGGGAGAAGAAAAATATTGTAGAATTGATCTAAAAAAAGCCGAAAACAAGCTAACCGACAAATAAACCATTTAAATATAATAGCCTTCTCCAAAAATTACACTGCTAGCAGTCCTCAAATTTAAACAAATAAAGTCACAAAGGAATGATGTGATTCTGTCACCATTAGGCAACTGTCAACAACTCTTTAGATTTATTTCTCTAAAAACACGAGATTACATGTCTGACCTGTGATTGAATTTGGGATGTTGCGATGAAGGACAAATAATACTGCTGTGCTCATCTGGGTAGATTTTGTTTTCAGGATGGACTGTCTCACCAAGTAGTGCGATCCCTGATTACACCAAAGTGACATAACCACTCTTTTATTTCATGCGTCAGATGCAGCTGTTCCACAGGTCACAGTATTGTCCTAAATTTGTGAGATAACTTCAAGCAGTCTGTAACAAACACTCTTCATTTTGTGCCTTTTAAAGGTACCCACCAGATCATTCTCAAGCCTAAGCTATCCTCTTTCTTACGGAGCCAGTTTCCAAGCAACTCCAGATAGAGGTTTCCAGGAAAATTTTCTGGATCATGTGGAATCAGAAGTTCAAAGACAGTAAGAGCTATACCTCCTTCAGACTTATGGGCATGATTCAGTTACCCAGGCATTACATATGGTGCCACCTACGAGTTCCTGAAGCATCTTGGCCATGAGCATGAGACTGGTAGACACAATACCTCAACTAAAGTAGATTTGTGTCACAGAATCACAGAATTGTAGGGGGTGGAAGGGACCTCTGGAGATCATCTAGTCCAACCCCCCTGCTAAAGCAGGATCCCCTAAAGCATGTTGCTCAGGAACACGTCACGGAGGGTTTTGAATATCTCCAGAGAACGAGACTCCACGGCCTCTTTGGGCAGCCTGTTTCAATGCTCTGTCACCCACACAGTAAACTTTTTCCTTATGTTTACATGGAACTTCCTGTGTTCCACTTTGTGCCCCTTGCTTCTTGTTCTCTCGCTGAGCACCACTGAAAAGAGTTTGATCTCATCCTCTTGACAGCTGCCCTTTAGATATTTATAAGCAAGGATGAGATCCCCTCTCAGTCTTCTCCAGGCTAAACAGCCCCAGGTCTCTCAGCCTGTCCTCACAAGAGAGATGTTCCAGCCCCCTTGTCATCTTAGCAGCCCTCTGCTTGACTCTCTCCAGTAGCTCCCTGTCTCTCTTGAACTGGGGAGCCCAGAGCTGGACACAGAACTCCAGATGGGGCCTCACCAGGGCAGAGTAGAGGGGGAGGAGAACATCCCTCGACCTGCTGGGCACACTTTTCTTGGTGCCCCCCAGGACACCATTTGCTTTTCTGGCTGCAAGGTCATGCTGCCAGCTCCCAGGTCCCTTTCCTCGGAGCCGCTCTCCAGCAGGTCAAGCCCTCACCTGTACTGGTGCCTGGGGTTGTTCCTCCCCAGGTGCAGGACTCTACACTTGCCCTTGTTAAACTTCATCTGGTCCCTCTCGCCCGGCTCTCGAGCCTGTCCAGGTCATGCTGAATGGCAGCACGGCCTTCAGGTGAATCCTCCCAGTTTTCTGTCATCAGCAAACTTGCTGAGGGAGCACTCTGCCTTTCATCCAGGTCACCAATGAATATATTGAACAAGACTGGACCCAGAACTGACCCCTGGGGAGCACCACTAGCTACAGGCCTCCAACTAGACTCTGCACCGCTGATCACAACCCTCTGAGCTCTGCTGTTCAGCCAGTTCTCAGTCCACTTCACTGTCCACTCATTCAAACCACAGTTCCTGAGCTTACCTATGAGGATGTTATGAGAGACATTGTCAAAAAACCTCGCTGAAGTCAAGGTAGACAACATCCACTGCTCTCCCTTCATCCACCCAGCCAGACGTGCCACCATAGAAGGCTACCAGACTGGTCAAGCACGATTTCCCCTTCCATGTTGACTATTACAAATAAACATCTTTTCCTCCACATGCTTGGAGATGATGTCCAGAATAAGCTGCTCCATCACATTTCCAGGGATGGAGGTGACACTGACTGGCCGGTAGTTCCATGGATATTACTTCTTGCCTTTTTTGATGACTGGAGTGACACTCGATTTCTTCCAGTTCTCAGCCACCTCTCCTGACCTGCATGACTTTTCAAAGATGATGGAGAGTGGCTTCGCAATAACATCTGCCTGCTCTCTCAGCACTCATGGGTGCATTCCATCAGGGCCCATGGATTTGTGCTTGTCCAGCTTGGCTAAAAGACCTTTAACCTCATCCACCTCAACCAAGGGAAAGTCTTCCTTTCTCCAGGCTTTTTCTCTTAACTCCAGGGTCTGGGATACCTGAGGGCCAGCCTTGGCAGTAAAGACTGAAGCAAAGAAGTCATTCAGTAGCTCTCCCTTCTCTGTATCCTCCATCACCAGGGTGCCCAACTCATTCAGCAGCAGGCCCACATTTTCTTTAGTCTTTCTTTTGCTGCTGATGTACTTGAAGAAGCCCTTCTTGTTGTCCTTGGTATCCCTTGCCAGGTTTAATTCCAAGCAGGCCTTAGCCTTCCTCATTGCATCCCTGCTCACTCTGACAGCATTCCTATACTCCTCCCAAGTGGCCAGTCCCTTTTCCACAATCTGTGAACTTCCTTCTTCCAGTCGAGTTTTTCCAGAAGTTCCTTGCTCATCCATGCAGGCTTCCTGGCTCCTTTGCTTGACTTTCTACTCATTGGGATGCACCAATTTTGAGCTTGAAGGAAGTGGTTCTTGAATATTAGCCAGCTCTCTTGCCCCCCCCCTACCTTCTAGAGCTCTAACCCATGGGATTCCTTAAAGTAGGTCTTTGAAGAGGCTAAAGTTAGCACCCCTGAAGTTTAGGGTAGTAATCCTACTTGGTGCCCTACCTCTTCCATGCAGGATCCTGAACTTGACCGTTTTGTAGTCACTGCAGCCAAGGCTGCCCCTAGCCTTCACAAGGCTGTCCTCCTGGAGCAGTGTCCTCCTGGAGTAGTAGCTGTCCTGTCATATGAACCCATCTTTGGTATCTGAAGGGTGATATATCTAATATGTACCAATCTATATAAAACCAACTCTTGTTCATTTGTTTCTCTAATATACACATAGGAAACAGTAACTGACGGCATGTAACTACGGTTATTATACAAGTTAAATTATTAAGTGTTCACTTAGCCCAGCTTTAGAGGGAACTGTGTCTTAAGAAAATTCCTTAAACTGTGCCTATCTTGCCTGTGAATTCAGCAGTTGTAAGTTATGGGAACACTGTACCTGAAATGTTGCATTATTAATTTCAGGCAGTTTATGGGAACTGATGTTCCCACAGAGATAATTTTTTTATATTCATTGCAAATTATCCTTCTACTATCCTATGAACTCTGTGAAAATAATCAGTATTAATTATATGAATTTTCTTTCCAAATTCCTCAATAAATGTGTAATGACAGTGACACTGTTCAATTTACAAGCAAGTATTAGCTACCTTCTTCCAGACTATGTTGCAACGACTACTGCCAAGCATTTAATTTTGCTTTCTAAAATGGTATAAGCAAGGCTAGTGTAGGAGAAAACATTGAGGTTCAAAGAATAAGAATGACCTCCTGTCATGGTTTGACCCCAAGCGGTAACTGGACCACACAGCCACTCACTCAC
>KL256437.1:3938-16967 GCA_000699545.1 Podiceps cristatus
AGTTGCTGATCTGCTCCCTCTCAGCTGGAAGTTTTCTGGTTTCTGTCTACAAAACTATTTCTCTCTCTCGATTCCAGTCACCTGCGTTTCCCAGGTGTGTGTGGGTCCTGACATTGGTGCCTTTGCTCTACCACATCCACCTGCCTGCCACAGGAGTACCATGCAGCTCAAGCTTGCGCACTCACGCGAAGTGCTGGAGTGAAGACACCCAAGCGAGTGGCCTTGCAGGAGGACCCAGCTTTGCTGGAGTTTATTCCTATCTACATGCTGAGTTAGATAGTCCTGCCAAGAATTAAAGATGTTCTGAGCAAGGGAAAAAGAGTGCTTTGTAGGACACCAAGCTGTGCCAACTCTTGTGAAAAGAATAATATTATGAAAGCAGAACCTATTCCATCTTTGAAAGGCTTTAATCCTGCTGTTTAATGTTTCCTGGGCCTGCAGGAGGGGTCCTCACATCAGCCACGTACCACCAGCACTCCTCCCCATTCGCCTGGGTTGCGACAGCTGCCAGTGGGAGAAGGCACTTCCCTTGCTTGGTAGAGCCCTGTGGTGCAGCCGCGCATCAGGCCTGCCCTCCCACACCGCCTGCAAAGCCACACAGCACTTCACCTTTCACTGATCTGTATTTCCTACTCAAATAAGCTGAGAGAAGCACGGATGTATGCTAATACACACACAAAACAGCCATTAGCTGTAATTAAATAATTACCATATAGCTACTTCTGTGCACATCCATCAGTAGCTTTTTGCTTTGGTGGTTGATGAGGGAGGTGTCATTCCAAGTGGGAGGTGAGATAACATGTTTTGGGTGATGACAAAGGAGAATAATGGTGGTCTTGACACAGCCACATCCTGCAGCTCTCCCCTCAGGGAATTAACCCTTGGGTTGTCAGGTACAGGGTCACTCAAGTCACAACGTAGTCTGCAACAACGCTGGATGATCTTAGGAGCATTCGTGTCACTATCGAGGCTTGTGCTGACATACACCTTTACGCCTACCACCTTTACAGCTTCTTACTGTCTTCTGAAGCCTGGAGTTACCCACCTCCAGAGCTAGACAGATCACAGAGCTGACGTCGTGTGACAGTCTTCCAACAATTACAGGCTTTCAGTTTAACTCGTATCAAAGTCTTCCATTTGCTAGTGCAAAGATTGGAGATGGAAATAAATTCCCAGGGTTTCCATGCTAAAGGAGGTCTAGGAAATTATAAAAAGAGGATGAGAATTAGCATTTAAAACAATTGCATCAGGGGATACAGCCAAGATATACAGTTGTTTTAAACGTTAACTTTAATCCCTTTTCTATCAAGGCTTCTGTTGCTGTACATGACTCCTTCCCTCCCCCAGGTCTGTCTGCTTTAAACACATCGGACTAGAGAAGAACTGAGGAGTTCTATCAGTTGATCAAAGGACTGTGCACAGGGGTTCAGTGTGCCAAACAGCACCACATCTTGGGCCAACCAGAAAGCACCGGCTTGCAGCATTTGTAATATCCTGCAGGCATGTTCATGCCATCTTGTTTCTTTTTGCTCTAGGACCCCTTTCCTTTTCCCAGACTCCCCGCAGAAGGCAACTGAAGTAACAGCACTTGCTGCCCAGCGCAAGCACTGGTACGGATCCATTATCAGACCCCTCCCCTAGCAGTTGCTGCCCCGGAGGCTTCTTCACTGCAGAGTGGTAACCAGAGATGCCATGGTGCCCACAGATGCAAATCTGGCTGAGCAGCAATGCATTTGGGTACATACTGTAGCAGAGGGCAGCTGCTGAAAGAGTCCAATGTTTTATTTCTACTCATTCTGGAAGGAAATTCACTGTTTTAGTCATTTTCAAAATGGCTCATGAGTTCAAAACACTATTTCTTTTGCCGGCAGCAAGTTTTTCAGGTACCTTATTCCAAAATTTGCATGAAGTTTTTTAGGTAAAGCCACTGACTCATAGAAGCTTTGCTACATTATAGAAGGGGCTGATGGTGATGAGATTATCCCACCACCTGTCCCAGGAGGATCCAATCAATATGTACGCTTTGTAGATGGCTCTCAAAGCCAGAAAATACCACATACATCAGTCAGCTCTGTCAGAGGCAGAAATCATCTGGAGCATAGAGGACGTTCCCTCGGGAACAGGGGAACGCAGTTTGGGCAGCGCTGTCGTTGGTGTGACTTGCTCCCTGGTGGGGAGCAGCCCTGGAGCTGCCAGCCCCGCGCGCCTGCCGTCGGGTGGCCCGTCGCTAATGGGCTGTTTCACACAGAGCCAGGCCCTGTGGAGCAATTCAGCTCTCCTTGTTGATTACCTAGAAACAAAGACAAAGGAACATGAAAAAGCAAGTATATGAATGCCTTTGTTTTCTCAATAGCTATATTAGACTGGTATTACACACAAAAAAATTCTATAATCCTTCAGGCACCAACAAAATCCTGTACATTGTTTTAAAGAACAGAATATTTTCTATTTAATCCATAGGCAAAAAGCACACAGAGCTCTGTAAAAACTTATTTAATAACTAAATGGCACTTACAGCTGCATCTGAAGTGCTTTGGCCTTGGGTTGAGCAGATAAAATGTTCTCTCTAGGGCTGCAACACTTTTGCATATCAGAAACAACCAACGGCAGTGATATACAGACCAGGGAAACACAAACGTTTGATGATTTCCTCCAGCAATTTGATCCAAATAGGACAGGTCAAAAAGATTCATGTGACCAGAATATGCTCTCCTCAGACAGGTGCGGATTGCCCTCAATCTTTGAGGCATTCACAGCTTCATTTTCTTTCCTTTGAGCTCTGCTTTGCTTTTTGTGAATACAGAAGCTCCAGCATTTCCTGATGATGCTAGATTGCCTGTGACAGTAAAGCCCAGGGCAGACAAGGAGGAATCAGGTGAGGACCTGACAGTACCAAGCAGCTGAATGACAAAATGGCCAATAAAAGTAATGTAAAATGAGGTACCTGGGTAAACACCTCCAACTTTAAAGGCCCACAGTATCTGACTATTTTCACTCAAACTAGATTTGAGGCTACACCAGATAGTTCTAGTAAAATGTTGTTCAATGCTCAGTCACAGACAGAAAGGAAAATCAAATAAGAAGAAAGGAAAAAGCTGCAGGGCATCCTTGTGCCATTGTGCCACAGTTGCTCCCACTTCAGATATTGCTTGCATTTTTAGTTTCACCATCACAGAAGGATGTGATAGAACACAAAAAGATACAAACAAGGTGGTGAGAGGAGTTCACAGTCAAGGACCAGCTAAAGCAGACTGGGACTGTTCAGCCCAGCAAAGGAAGGAAGAGACCTTCATTTCCACCAAGAAACATCAAATTCGGCAGGCAACGGCTTGTTCAAAACCAAAGGTAGTGGGGTTTGATACAGTTAAGCTGTGGCACGTCTTGTCATAATGTATAATCAGCTACACAGCGTCCTGGCCAGGGGTGTCTGAGCCTGGCCTGGGAGCGGAGCGTGACCAAGCAGCACTGCACTTCTGTGCTGCCTCACTCCCCTCAGGCAGCCTCTGCTGCCGGGCCAGGAGAGCTCCCAGGCGGACTCAGCCTGTTTTACTGAAATATTACTTATTTCCAGTTCTTGTCAACAGGCATTTTTCCCACCAGCAACTAGTTTGATCATCTTGATTATAATAGTCCCTGGAGGCAACTGAAAAGAGACACAGCAGATGGATTTGGATAGTTACAAACAATTAACGCAGTAACTGGAGTGCAATGAGAGATAGCCAAGTTAAAGTGAACCACTTCCACGTGTACTGAAGCTAATTGTCAAGGTCAGATTTACAAGCCATAGGGTTAAGGAGTAGGTCTACGCTTAAATAAATTAGACTTGAGAGCAAACAAGAAAGTATATCTGCCCACCTTTATTTCAACTTATCACTTTAACCTCTATCTGAAGAAAGGTTATATTGGTAGACGCAGATGAGTTTCCAGGTACTCACAGGCAGCGCCGTACCAGCAGCAGGTAGTGAAACCAAGGCAAGGCGGCAGTTCCCCTGCCAGCAGCACTAGTGCCGCTTGGCGCCCGGGGAGATGCTCCTGCCAGGTACCCCAGTGCCTCTCCCCAGGAACACCCCGCCATCCTCAGCTCCTGCAAGGGGCTCTAGCTCTCTCCCACAGTCCCGTTCCCTCCCAGGGCAGCACTGCCAGCTCCCAGCACCAGGTTTGCCTTTCTCAAGGGTCCACGCAGGGCTGCTTGCGCAGCGCTGGAGGCTGGCCCACCTGCTCACCAGTCAAGCAGCTGCTCCTGGGAAAGCAAAGAACAGCTACAGGCCAACTTCTCCCCTCCTATCACCCCCAACACCAGTAAGTTTTCTTCTACTGCCTATCTGCAAATTTTCAAGAGTTATAGGAACCTCATTCCTAGGCTGCCACCAAAGCAGGTTAGAATTTGCTAATGGTTTCAAATTGGTTTTGCTATAGGGAAACTGGAACATTAGGTCCAAGGAGTCCACTTGGTTGCCTCCATCTTGTTTCATCAGGAGACAAGGCTGGCAATGCCCATTAGCACCGCAGAAGGTGCATAGCAGTACGGAGTGTTTGCTTCCGAGCAGTTCTGCTACAGGGAGAATGAGGCAGCAGCACCTGGGGTCTGGGAGCTGAGCAGCCCGGACTCACCCTCTCCCTTCCCATGGCCGCATTAGGCCTAAGTTTGTTTCCAAGGCACCTTTTTTGATAAATTACTCAGTTCTTTGCTTTAGCCACACTCAGCTGTTCAGCACAGCCACAGATGACTGAACTCAGGAGGGAATCTAACAAATTGGTCACTGAGCTCTTTCACAGCTCTCAAGAGAGGATATATTTTTCCCATTGCTGTTATGGTTAGATGCATCATAGCAATAACCTCCACCATTTTAAAATATACTCAGAATAAATTGCTTTTCAGATTGATTGAATGCCCTAGCTACACTTAAGCTATTAAGCCATCAGCAGCTCTTTATTGTTTTCATTTCAGAGATGTTTCTTTATTTAAAAGTGCATTAAATATTTTGTTACCAAACAACATTAAGATTTTAGTAGGATGAACAGAAGCTTCTTTACACCCAGGGTCTCTTCTTCCCTTTGATTCATGCTCCAAGGCTACTTCAATATCAGAGTTATACCTGCCCACAGGCAGCTCTGCCCTATGGACAATAAAATTGATTAAACCAGATTGATGAAGAGACAGGCTTGATTAAAAAAAAATCCATCAAGGAAATCTGTGCAAGTTGCTAGTGTATTTGATGCCAGCAATCACTGATACCACACTAGGGGCTGTATCATTGTAGCAGTTTGTTCTGTCCAGATCTAAAGCCACATGTGAAGGGAGTAAATCTTGCACAGTACCCTGCCACGCTGGCCACAGCCTGGCTACCCAGAAGCAGGCTATTAGCCCAGGGAGGCCATCCAGCTATCAAGAGATTGTTTCAGCTGCAAAAGGGGACGTCTACATTTGAAAGACTTCTGCCAAGGAGGCAGCCTCTATCAAGTTCAGTATATTGATCCGGGTGAGCACAGCCACCCTGTGTGCTCACTGCTGGAGGGGCTACTCAGCCCTACGAGCAGCACCCACCTCAGCCCCCGGTGAAACGAGCCAAATCGGTACAGACTGCACAAGCGTGTTAATGCACCGGGGAGGAGCTGCCCGCCGGCACAGGAAGCAAGTGCACCAGGGAGGACAGTGCCCCTCGTGCTGCTCCAGGGCAAGGCTCAAACATTCGTGTTCTGTGTTATTCTTGGTCCTGCAATAGAGTGAAAGAGGACTTCACTGACAGCTGCAGTAGCATCAGGATGTTACCGCAGCTTTGAACGGTCACCCTGCCTGATCCATGGGAGGAGAAGCCACAAGAGCTGCGAGAGTCCCGGCTTGGCTCAGCATGTAGGCTCATCTCTCACGGGCCAGCCAGCACCAGGGGTACCACAGACACCATGCTGCCCTTGCTGCAGCTTCGTACCCATGCTGCCACGGGCAGAGCCAGGCTGTAACTCACCTGCAAGTGCCGTCACAGCTGGAAACTTGTACTCTGTTGGGCATCAAGGAGTAAAGCTGAAGGGTGCAGAGGAAGTCACATCTGCAGTCATGTATGTGACCACAGCAGTGGCCATCATTTCCCTTTGCACAGCCATGACCCACCACAGCCTGTCTAGGCCAGTCCCTGGAAAGGACAGCGCATGGCTCGGCATCCCCAGCTGAGCAGCAGGGAGGATTTGGGAATGCTCTTTTCTGTGTCCTGTGTTACCTCCAGGTTAGCAGAGCAGTCAAGGAAAGTCACATGCCTGTCAGGAAGGAATAATTCTGTTTCTTCATCCTACAAACATTTGCTGTTTTGAAGACTGAAAGGGTGAGGACTATCAGTCACCATCCCAAAGTGAAACAGCCATTATCTCCTGCCCAGTTTTATCTGGGCAACAGTGATCGGTGCTAATACTGCAGCTGGAGGGTGAAGAACAAACCCTGCACAGCTCTAGGAGCTTGTGTGTTGTAGTGATCCAGGTAGCTACTGCCTTATACATTGGAGACAGAGCTTAGCCTTATAGCTAGCCTGTTTTAAGGCATTTAGCCTTCTAAGTTAGTAGCCTTACCAAGCTGTACAAGCTACTTTGCAGACAAGAGTTCTTAGAGGTTTAAGGTTCCAGTTTGGAATAACATGCTGAACTCTCGTGAGGCTGAACAAGACTGAACCTAGTACAAAAAGTGACCAAATGGAATAAATTAATCTTTAAGAGAGCTTTGTTGGCCATGACACTCTGAAATTCCTTGATGCTTACAGTTAAGCACAGGGAAAGCAGTTCTTGCCCACAGCACTTCCTGCTATGTAGTTCTTCATTTGACAGTCATGCCCCGTAGACCATGTTTGACACACGGCTTTGCCGCCAGTTTGCATCTGAACTTGACTGACAGCCCAGGCTATTACATGACTTAATATTCAGTTTAATGCTGCTGTTTTGTCAGCATTGACTGAGGTTAAGCCATACGCATCTGCAAGGCAGCTTTACCAGAGCCCTGGTGTGGAAGTCCGTGCCATTCATGTGGAGCAAGGCAGTCCACATGAAGTAGGGGGAGTTGCATTTGCTGCCGGGGACCTCTCCAGTTCCACAGGAGCCTCCTGGGCAGGACCTAGCCTGGCTGGGGGCTGCTGCCGCAGGGCTCCGGGTCCCTCTGCTGCCCACAGCCCAGTGATTCTCCTTCTGCAGGGATCACTGCTCACACTTCCAGGTATTCAGGCTCTGCTTGGATTTGGTATTTTGTTGGTCACACACTTAATTTGAGCGGACTCAGGGCAAAGCTTAAGCCACATCAGGAGATGAATAACCCTGTCTCAGAAGGGGGAAAGATGTTACCTCAAGAGACTTTTATGGCATTGACATTGTTTGCTCAGTGGAAGGAGAGTCCTTGTTTTTTGTTTGTTTTTGTTTTTTTTTTTTTTTGGGGGGGGGGGGGAGGGAGGGGAGGAGAGAGTACTGGGTCAAAAATTCAGAGCTCTAATTAAGCAGTAAAAGCTAGTCTCCATTTCTAGTCTGTTCAGTACAGCTCAGTGTCACCACCATGTTCAGGCATACTATCAAGGATGGGATGCACTACAGGTTCAAAAGGTGAATTTAGTTCCTTTCTACAGGTTTAAGTCTATCCTCTAAGTCACTGCAAATTAATTTCTACTGCTTCAATAGGCAAAAGCTATTGCCATCAAACAAGGTAAAAATGCTACAGAAGGACCTACACCTTGGGTGGGATACTTCAGACATAAGGATCAAGTGCAGGACCAGTCCCCATGAATAAGGCTGGCAGAATCCAGCCCAGTATTAACTGAAAGCAACATTTATCCCCCTCGCCACCTCCCCTCCCCCAGTAGAAACTCCATAGGGTATCCTGAATGCTAAACCAGACAAGATACATTAAAATAACCTGAAACGGCATGCCAGATACCCTCCATCGCAAGTTTCATCCCATGGAAAGAACACTATGAGCACCTTGTCCTCTGTCTCTGCCCCCCTCAGGCTCCAGGAGCCCAGTCCTGCAGTCAGGGGTGAGAGCCCCCTTCCCAGGGGATGTTACACAGCACACTCACATTCACACCTCCTTTTTGGCCGAGGGAACAGAAATGCTACCAGAAGAGCATCACAGCTTTGACTCTACTTGCAGGCACGTGCACCTTACAGGAACACAGCAGGTCATGATCCAGGGCACGCACCTAGGGAAGCAGCTGCAGGGTGCCATATGCACAGGAGGGAGCTGCACCTCAACTCCCTCTTTCCCAGGCACCAGCACCACAGTGCTGCGCAGGAGCCAGGCTGTGAGTGCAGGGGAGAGCAGTCATCACCACACTGCATGCGCATGGCAAGCAGGGAAATCACACAGACACCAAGAACGCTGCTCCCAGCACACCTTCTCAGTACCAGGGTGCCTACTTAGGCAAAAGTATCACCAGGATTATGTGGAAAGATGAGGCTTATGTGCCAGGGACAGGATAAAAATCAAGTCAGAAGTAATCAATGGAGCTCAGGTCTCAGCAGGTGTGGAGCAGGTACTCCACCATCACTTCAGCTCCACCTACCCTCTCCCTCCTACCTGGTTGGGGATCCCTGCCCACATCCTCCTTCCATTGCCTCTAGGACCTCTCTACCCCAGACCTTGCAAGTAGGGTAAAGGCCCAGGAGACCTCCTCAGCAAAGACCAAGTCAGAGAAGGTCCAAGCATCCCCACCTTACTTAGTGATATCCACCATCACTAAACCCTCCTCACCATTTCAGGGCTGGCCTCACATCTTCCTTGGGGAGTCTTCTGCTGTTCATGCAGTTGTGGAAGAGCTTCTTGTCACCCTTGAAACCCGTTGCTAGTTTGCAGACCAGATGAGCTTCAGCTTTCCTAACACCATCCCTACACACCCAGGCAGGGTTTCCCTAGTCTCTTACCCTCTGTTTTTCTCTGCAGCCCCCTGCAGACCACCTTTTTGCTGTCAAACTCAGCCCCAAGATCTCTGCTCTGCCTAACCAAGCTAGTTTCTTAAGTAGTTTACCAAGTATTTCAGCAGACTGAGTTTGAGATTAGAGGAGATATTACAATTTCTTCCTACCCCAAAAAAAACCCAGAGCACCTTATATCTTCTGTGCAGATGCCATTCACCTCTATGATGATAACAGGAAAAGAAACCAAACAAACAGTGCCACTTTCTCAGACCTCCTGCTCCCCCTACTTGTTGTCCCATCAACCATTATAAGAAGACAGTACCGAGCAGTGACTCACCCCAGCCTACTGTAGACCAGAGTCCCAAACATACAGGCAGGACCTACAGACCAGGAACCACCATAGCCCTAGCTGAGCTGAGAACCAGCACTCCTACAACAGAGCTTAGACAAGGACTTAGGGCTCCAGGCTGAGCTTAAATAGGTCTGGGCCCATGGGCAAGAGTGTGGATAGAGGTTCCAGGTGAAGCTTTTCAGGGCCTTTAGGGTTTATTAGTGCCCTCAGGTCCCCAACAACATGTTTGTTCAAGGGAAAACAAACAAACTACTGGAGTTCTTCCAAAGGAGGCAATGGGTAGCTGGGAGGGTGAGGGTGATCTCACTGGGAAAGCCCCAAAGCATTCTCCACAAATGCAGATTCAGCTCCTGGTATTGCTAATGTCTTCCTATCTGATCTTGGAATATCACAAAGGTACTTGCATATCTATCAATATGTCTAATTTAAAATCTTGTTCATGTCTATCTTTAATCACTCTAAAACCATAAACTCCCCTTGACTTGTGGCTCTTATAGTGTTGGTGGGAGCTCAGTACAGGAACAAAGACTAAACACGCTGCCTGGGGGCTGAATCAAGGTGATTTGTCTCTGTGGCCCAAGCTTCTGCAACTGTGTTCCCTGCTTCCAAGGCAAATGCTTCTGAACTGTGCTTGAAGGCAAAGAGTACAAAATACTGTGGCTGGAGGCATGTGGCAGCTTGTCGTCCCCGGCACTAGAGCTGTGCAGGGCCTGGGGACAGTCGCCAGAAGCTGGGCAGGCACTGTCAGAAGTTGTTGGGAGAAAAGGGTAAGAATTTTTCCTCTGAAATAATTGAATAATTGCTGAATTATTGCCGGTGCTTTGGTTTCCCCGGTCTGAGCAACACGTGGCACGGCAATGCATCCCGAACATCCCTTCCCAAGGGAGGTCTTCTCCCTTTTTGTGCAAGGCAGCTGGTGCCCGAGTGCTCTGCTCTCCTGTCCTTCAGTAAGGGATAAGCCCTGATGAAGGTGACCCCTGTACTAGCACATGTGAAGCACAGGGCTTTGAGTATTGACAGCTTAGACAATTTATTGCTTCAGACATGACTCCAGATACAACTGCCCTCTGAGCAGGGACCTGCACTGTGGTGTCACTTGCTTCCACGTGCACTGTGCCCTCCCAGCTCTTCAGTGGCCTGCCCCATGCTGTGGTCCCTGTCCACAACCCACCTGAGCCCAGCCCCGACACAGGGCAGTGGGTCTGCACTGACACTCCTATGTTTCCCCGAGCAGCACCCCGGAATGGCACTGGTAACAAGTGGTGCTTATTTGTTTTTGCAGACTGGTCATGCTCAAGATCCAGCAGAGAGAGGGTGTTTTTTGGGGGAAAAAAACAAACAAACAAACAAACAAACAGAAAGGGACAGGCGGAACCCATTCCTCACCATACTTCTTAATGACAGGAGGCACCTGTGGAGATCTCTATTGGTTAGGCCTGTTTTCCCATTTCTAGCCTAAGGCATAGGCTGCTTTGCAAACTGTGTGCTTCTGGGTATTTGTACATCCCTCCCGGTGTCTCCGCTCCTTTCACCACTTCCAGCCTGGAGGAAGGCTGACCACCAGCAGGTATTGCAAGGATTACCCTAAAGCACAAAGCTCTCTTTTTCAGCCTAGCCAACCTGCTACATTAGTTTCTGACTCCCACTGAAGAAGCTGCCAGAATATCCCTCACCCTTCATATAAAATGTCCCTGCTCACTACGCAGCTTTCCTTTCCCTTAGCCTAGGGGCAAAGATCTTGTGTTTTCCTCTCCAGAGTCCTTCCTCCCCTCATTATCAAAACGCATGTACGGGAGAGAACAGAGTCCCAACACCTCCTCATTGCCCGAGCCAGCACGATTCCTAGTCCCCCTGAAGCTGCTGTGGCAGCCGGAGCCTGACTCACGTAACCCACTCCCGGCCTCGCCAAAACACTGCAGACACCACGCACACCTCCCACCCCTCTGCTCAGCTAGGACCAGCAGTACTGCTCCGCAAACGCTCCCGCTCCTCTACCTTTGCCGTCATCCTGCCCACTCTCATGTCAGTGCTTTTCCCCTTTGCTTTGAGTTAGGCCCACCTCTCACTCCCTTTTTCTTGTTCTCACATGCTTCTTAATGCTTTTATCATCACCCTGATGATAAAATGCCCGTTTTCATCTGCATGAAACAGGAGGACCCAGAAATACAGACTAAATTCTTCAACATAAAATATTTTTCACTCTGTGTGGGAGCTTGTTTGCATGGTTTTTTCTTCCCATCTGGAAGGGACACAGCTGTTAGTTTTGTATCAGCTCTGAAGCTGCTAATATTTTAAATATTGCTTATTAAAAAAAACCCCAACCAAACAAGTGCAGGTATATTCGATCTACAGAGGCTCACACAGAGCTCCATATGTAAACATTTGCCTCTCTGATACAGCACTGTCTTTTGTTCTGAAGACCTCAAGACGCTCTAGAGAAATAAAGGCTCAGCCTACAAGGTGCTGCCTCCTTTGACCTTGCCCCAGTGCAGCACTTATGCATGTGCTTAACTTTAAACATAGGCAGAGGGACCTGCTGGAACCAGCGGGCTGGCTTGCACGCCTGGCAAGAAACATGTGCTTTAAGTGCTCTGCTGGATTGGGGCCAGAGAGCCCAGCGCGTGTGAGGATGGAGCTGGAATCCATTCAGGCTCACAATGCCCCGCTGAGGCACGTACTGCTGCGAGAGCTGCTCAAAACCTGGAAATGCCATTCCGTGGGAAGTTCTGTTATTTGAAATGTTTTTTGCTAGGGGTAGAGTGAATGCAGGCTTTAAATAAAATAAAAGCCTTGTTTAAAGCTTTAAAATACAAATCATTTAAATGTGCTCCCCCTCCTTCCCATTCCCTGCCGCCTTCTCTTTGTCCTTCACAAAAGATTAGAAAGAAATAATGGTGGTTGTTGCAATGGAAATAGGCCAGGTGTAATGTAAAACCTTTGACTGTCCTTAACCATTCTGATGCTGTAAGAGTAAACTAAGATTTTGTCAACATATCGTCCCTTTCAGGCCCTGTGTTTACATCACAGGGAATATGGAGGATGATTTATGGAAAAAAAGGTGGGGGGTTGTGGTTTTTACATTCAAAGATTTTATATTGCTGGACACCAGCCTTGCAAGGAGCAGGTGAGACCTTCCTGAAAGCATGCAAGTGTGTGAGGCGGGTGGCAGTGAGGGGATGATACCCAGGCTTGTGGACCCAGGGGTGCGGGGGGCCCTGCTGCCAGAACTGGGAGAGGACGCAACCAGAACGGCTGGGACTCAGAGTCTTCCCATTGCAGTGTGGCATAAATCTTCCCTTCTTCTGGAAACACCACCACAGTGGTCCAAAGCCAGGCCGAAAGTGTACAGAGTATTTAGCTTTAGGTAATGGGGCAACCAACAGCTATTTCTGACAATACTGCACACACATTAAACACACATTCACATGCCTTACTGACCAGGGATGGGGTAAGTTGGATGTTTTAGTTAAGCACATGCTTTAATGTTTACTGAATCATTGCTTCTGCCAGGTTTTAAGCCAGAAACGATGGAAGTCTTTAGATTTCCACTGTCTTCACCCTGTGGGACATCAGGTAACTTATCCAGATGATTGGATTTAAGCCTTCCAACAGCTCCATTCACTTTGTTTGGATTGCTGCTGCATGCCAGCTCCTAGCAGTCAGCTGCACCAAGTTTCAGCTAAGGAGGCTGGTAAAGATGGCACAAAGAAGGGCAATAAATAAATAAATAAATAAATATTTGTTTAAAAAATCAAATGAGACCCAGGAGAGCCAGGCTCTATTTAGAGCTCTGCCACGGC
>KL256437.1:16998-38388 GCA_000699545.1 Podiceps cristatus
ATTCCTGGGTAACCACAGGCAACTCATGTGGTTGTTCTAGGCATCAGATCTGCATCCGTGTAAGTGCTGCAAGATGATTAGCACGGCAGAAGAGACAGGAATTATTATTAATAACGCAAGGCAAGAATAGAGCCAGCAGGAAACAAGGATGTGTGGGATAACTCTAGTCCTTGTTCTGATGTGGAGGTATGGTGGACTCAGCAGTCCATGCTAGTCTGCAGCAAGTACGCAGGATTATTTTTAAGGTATTTTTGTGTTGGTTTAGGTCAGGGGTTGGTGATGTACTGAGAGGAGTTTCTCTAAAGTTCTGCAAGGGCAAGGGAAAGCAAGCATGAATGTGATAAAAGGCCAGAGAAGGACTAAGCCCCTTGCTGGCTTCAAACATAAATGCATCCTTATAAAAACAAAGCCATTTCCTTGTAACTGGAGTGTGCAGGATGTTTGTTTTTATAAGCAGAAAACAGAACCTGTTCTTAATGAGGAACATTTGTCCATGGTCAAACATCTTGTCAACAATGATAATTCTTTTGAGCTCCTCCACGCCTGTGACATCCCAAAAGAATTATCTTCTAAGAAATATGATCAAAAAGTCCATAAAACCCAAACAAGGAATTTACTGGACAAGATTCTAAGAGCAGGAAATTGGAAAAATAAAAGCACAGTTAAAAAGGAAACCTACCATAAATGCTGCTGAGCCATGGCAGCAAAAAGTGGTGTGTTGATGCTGACATCAATTACTTAGGGAAGGCTGGGAAAACCTTCACAAGAGGAATTCATATGCCTTTCATTATTTGGTTCAGCCATTAGAGAAAACTGAACAGCCTGGTGATTGCTTGTGTCCTCCCAATGCTGATGTGACCAAATTTGGGAAGTGTGGAAAACCAGACAGAATGGGCATCAAAGACAGAGAGGAACCGTCATAGCTTCTGGACAGCTTTAGGACCTGTAGCTTTTCATCCTAAAAAGTTGCATGCTGGACATTCAAAGAAGTAGAGACAGGAACTCAAGGCAAACAGGGGGTGCAGGGTAGAGCCCCGGGTCTGTGCTGTCATCCCCGCTCTCTTCGTCCCCTCGGGGAGTTATGCAGCCCTTTTGCAGTGCCATCTCAGTAGCCCACAGGTGCAGGGCAGGGAAGGTTTGTGGCTTGCTGCCTGCATTGTCTGCATTAGTGACATAAGTCACAGAGCATTTTCTAAGGTCTGTGATTTCATGGGTGCTGGCTATAGATCAAAAAAAAGTGTTATCATGTGTGAGTGAAATTGGTAAAGGGGCAAAGGGGCAGAATACTTGCAGAAACAATTGTTACGATTTTTTTTTCTCAAAATTCAAAATACTGCTATACTATTCTCATTGAAATCACTTTTCAGACCTTATCTCTGCAAAAGACCTGCAGAGAAAAGGTAAACTTATGATGCAAAATAAGTGGCGATGTGAAGGCCTCAAGTTTGCTGCCACCATGTAACCAATTACATTTGGGGACTGTGCACTCAGGACTTAGCACCTTATTTTTGTTACTACCTCCTATCTCACTTTGCAGAAGGACAGACAGAAAGCCTGATCATACTGCTGTCAACAGGAGATTTGCCATTAATTTTGCTGTGGCCAGGATTTCATCTTCGTCTTCTGTATGGGTCCAGCACTTAATTCCATATGTGTGTGACCTAGCTAACGCTCCAAGGTACGCTTTTATCAACAGAAGCACCACCAGTGCCATCGCTGTTTCCTGGAGTAATTTAAATTAATTCCATAATGCAATTCAGAGTGGGAAGGGTAATAGAGCTTTAAAGTTGCGGCAACTTGATTCAGCTCAGCTACAAAAATGACAAATAGCCTCATCTGACTTGGAACTATGTGAAAAGTGCAGTTCGTTGTGTATTGCACTGAAACAGCATCATTATTATTTGATGAGCTAGCTGGCCACAGTGTCAATGTGGATAAACAAACATGGGAAAATCTCTCTGACCACTTCTCAGAATCTTACACTGCGAAGCATTTGTGAATGTAAATATTAAGGGTGGGAAAACCTCAGAAGTCTCTGACCCCGATTTCCAAGATCTGGGATCTTGCGAGATTTGGTTACATAGTGAGAAATTTGAAACTTTGACAACTTGACTTCAAAAATATTTTTTTAATATACATCATTTTTCTGTTACTAGGTAGAAGAGAGAAAAGCCTCTTCTCCAAAGCACAGATCAGGATAGAAAAGCACCTCGCTGTAACCATAGGAAATTGTAGACCAAAATGCTGCTTTGATTTAAATAGTAATAACACTAATATTAAAAGACAGAATAGGCATTTCTATCTTTAGTCTTCTCCCTAGATCTAGGATGGGGCTCATTCCTGCCAGTGTGTTTATGTAGAACTTAGACTGATTCCCCTGGTTCCACCTGAATTGTTGCAATCTGTTTCTCTTTCTTTATATCTTGATGCTTCGCTTTTTTATTCAACTGCTCAGGGAGGTAAAAAATCTGTGTCTCTGAATACAAAGCAAATCTTTGGCAGCTTTGATTCTGCTTAAACAAAAAAACTGAGAGCAACAGAAAGTTATAGGTTTCGTCAGCAACTGGCAATTTGCCCCAGACCTCACCCAATTTGGAGCATGTGTCCACGTGTAGGACCCTCCTGGAAAGGACGCTTGCCTGTGCTGTAGCAGTGATATGATCTTCCCCTCTTGGGAAAGGCACTATTTTAACGTGGCCTGTCATCACAGCAAGTAGCATTTGCCATAATCCTAGATCTCAATCCTGAGACACATTTTGAAAGTTGCTAAAATGTGCTGCATTTCCTTGCCTTCCACTGGCAGTCCTCGCTGTGCCCTGCCTATGTGGGACACTGGATCTGAAGGTCATACCTGTAGGAAAGCACTTCCCATCATCAGTTATAATCTGATCTTGATAAAGAAAGAAAGAAGGATGGGAGGAAAGAAGGAAGGAAGGAAAAAAGAAGAAAGATTTTTACACACTTCAAATTCTAGAGGTTATTCACAACTAAGCCATCTTTGCAGAACTATAACCATTTGGGGAGAGGCACTTCTGAGCATTTGTTCTGATCTGCTGAGGGTTTTGGCATGATGCGGAGCAGTAATTTAGAGAGTCTTCCAGAAGGCTTAAGGCTGTTCATTGAAGACAACGGATAGCATGTAAATATATAGCTATTGCCCTCTCCAGCTTCCAGATCTACTGAACTCATATGGGATGAGCTGGAGAGAAAAGTGGAAGCTCTACAGCAGCATTATCCTGAACAGCTGTGACCAGAGCCTGTAACTATCTAACCGTGTTCAGAAAATGCTCAGGTACTGCCTATCACTCAAGCTGTTCTCAGCTCCAGAATATTTTCTAGATGACAATATTCAGGAGTAAATTGAGCCCATATGGGAGAATAGCAGTGCATGTGCTTTTGTTGTTTCAATCTGTATGTGCTTTGGGTACCAATGAGCTGGCAATAACGCAGGAAAGGTCAGGTAGGGCAGGTGCTGTTTCACGTTGCTCCAGCACTATACGATGTGTTATCTTAATTATGTCATGCACGGCAATCCATGTAGGCAACATGTTTTAAATACAAGCTGGAGGCATGAAGCCTGAGTTTCCTCTCACATACGTTGGCTCCGTGTTAGCATTTCTTCATCATTTTCAGTGCAAATTCACAGTGGTTTAGATCAGCAGGCATGAGATAGGAGAATGATTATATTCGCCAGATGTGTATAGTCCCCTTTCTTCTAGATGCATGTCAGTCAACCAGCTTTTCCCCCGAGCCTCAGGAAATGCCCATTTTCCAAAATGGTACATGGTGGCCAAGGCAGGCACACAGCAGGGTGCCAGAGCAGACACTTGGGGTTTCCATTCCCCTTTGGGGAGGCAAACACGGGGACAGACAGGGCTTAAACTGGCTGCTCAGCTGATGGCAAAGGAGGAGTTGAGCACAGCAAAGCCCCTTGTGAGCTGCTGCCCGTGACCATCGCCACAGGAAGGAGCAGCATTTCCAACTTCTGCGGATTTCCTGTCGTGTACCTGCAGAGACATTTGGAGCCCTGGCACGTACCGGGTATGCTCTGCACTGGGGATGCTTTTAAAGGGTCACAGCTTTGCCTTCCCATTCACCTGCCCTTGCAGAATGTGGTGGGTGTCCAGAACAGCCTTACTGGGCTCACCATCCCCAACATGTCTGTCATTGAACTTAAGCTGGGGGTGAAATATTTTCCCCTCCCACTTTCAGGCAAAAGGCTCACTGTGACCCAGTTCCCCGTCTGGGAAATGGGGATAACAAGTGCTCTGTTTGTCGGTATGGACAGCAAATAGCCTTTGAAGCAGGAGCTGTGTCTTACAATCTTTCTGGTTTAATTGACACAACAGAGCCCAGGCCTTGGTTGTAATAATTCTCCCCAATTAAATTCAGAGGCTGCATGAATGCAGTTAAAGAACTGAACCATGATCTTGGCTCTGCTGATACAGCAAGAATGTCAAGATGCCCTATGGATCATCTGAAACCTGTTAATTTTGTGTAATCTGGAAATAACACATTTGTATGTACAGGTATCTCAGTAATACGCATTTCTGTGAGAAAGTGCCTCAGCATTTCTGTCCTTTGCTCTGTTAATCATGACCAACTCCTGGTATCCGAATAATACAGTGAATGTCCCACAGGATAAAGCTGACCTATGAGCCTTTGAATTCGGCTGACCGGGAATCTCAGTTACGGTTTTCACAAGCTACATTTTCAGAATAGGGCAGAGGTAACTGTGGCTCAGGCTAAAGGGCAAGGGGGGTAGTAAACCACAAGGTGGTGAACATGAAAATAAATAGCCTTCTGTCACAAAAACAGGCCCATTGAGGGATGCTGATTTGGAGGAGGAGAAAGGAATCAGTCTGGAAGGAGCTTGGGTATGGCTCTGTTCTCCTCTTCTCATGACCCCCAGAGCTGCTTGCTGGGAAACCTCCTGCCTGTCCCAGCTGAGGCTTGGGAAACCCTGAGGACAGCCTTTTGCTGCCCTGAGCAGAGTGAACCCTGTGGCACATCCCTCCAACCTCTGCCTCTGGCACTAGCGGTGAGACTTGGAGAGCACACGGTTGGGCACTGTTGGAGAGGCTGGGAAGCAGGCAGCTGTGTGAGCTGCAGTGGTCTGTGCCCCGGGGCTGCCCCCGGCCAGCTCCAAGGCCATCAAAGTGCTACTGAGCCCCACTCAGTCCTCCATAGCTGACAAAACTGAGGTTATTTCGGTGATCCAGCCATGCCTGCTTCCCCTGTAACAGGCTGAGTACAGAGGTGTGTGGTGACCATGGCCCCCAGATTGTGCTGAGCCATGGGTCAGCTCAAAGCAACGGCCACCACCTCCCTGGTCCTTGTTTGGGACTGTTAATATCTTTGCTTTCTCATTTACTAAGTCCTCACTAGAACACTGGCTAAGGGGCAGGTGTTGCTTCAGGTGCAGCTACCTCAGATGTCTCCATTTCCCCACTTACTGACACTGATTGCCTCCCCAGGGCTGCTGGGAACACAAGCCCTTAAAAGCAAGAGTAGGGCAAAAAGCTCTGCTTCTGAGGTTTTAGTTTGTGCTGTGTGAGTACCGAAGAGGGTTTTCCTGAAAGAGAAAGCTTTTGAGCCCTGTGGGGCCAAAAGCTTTAATTATTCTTGTCTTATGGCTTTGATTCCTGGGTATATGGGGTGCAGGCAGGTATCTCCCATGTGTTGGTGTTACTGGGGTGGGCAGGAGGAATTTGTATGATATTTGGGAGTGTTTTGAAGAATGAAGGATTCTGGATGTGATATTTTTCAGACTTTTCTGTTGAATGCTTGCTTAAAGACAAAAGGTACTAGTTGAAAGTTGAATATTACTGCTACTTGTGGTAACTTCTGCCTCTGCTTTGCAAGTCAGTTATACTGCGAAATCTGTGAGACTCTTCATATGACCTTGAATAACACTGTTCAGTATGGTTATCCTGAAGATGTGGTTACCTTCAGTACTTTCAGGGCAGCTGATGTCAGTTCCTGCAGGAGAAAGCTGGCTGAGAGGAGCTGGAGCCAGGGAGGTCAGAAGGAAAGACTTACATGGATGCTAATGTAGGTTTACGTGTAAGCTTGCGGTTCTGGAAGGTACTGTAATTTAGGCAGGTGGTCACCACAGGCTGTTCCCCAGAGGGAACTGACTGACATTTCCAAATTAAAATTCTGTGGTTAAATGGATGAAATGAACCTCTTCCTTGTGGAAATTTACTTCCTCTAATAGGTGGACAAAGTAGTCCTTTTAGCATAATTTGCTTTCAACCAGAGGCAAACAGAAGTATGAAGGAGAACTTGTGGATGAAGAGGAGGGTGCAGAAACTTTAACTAGGCACAGACTTTTTTTTGGAGACAAATGCTTTTGAGGAGAAAAAGGTGCTTCATTGTGAACTGTGTGCTAAAATGTTTTCTGTGTATTTTAGAGGTTTAAGGGTAGGAAGTGCAGGCATGTTTACTGTTCTTCACAGAACTAAGTCCTGTTGACCCAATGGACACCTTGATTTTTAAGTCAGGTATCTGTGTAACTGTTTCTAGCACCATGTGAATAAAGTCAGGGTTGCCCTTTGGGAGGGTCAGTAACTAGGTCCTCTCAAAAGGACTACATCTGGGTCTGTGCAAATGTACTGTTTCTTTAAGTATGTCTAATGAAAGACAAAGGATTTGTTTGCAATTAAATGGTATTTGTAAAGTTTTTCTGTTGATGATTTCCAATGCTTGACACCTTTTTGTTTAGATATACGAGAGTTAATACAGACCTCATGTACCACCTACTTGTGTTCCAGCCTGGTGTGATTTCCAGGGTGTGAGAGGGTTCCCTCGGATGTTGAGGGACCTAAGTATACTGACAGAAATATCTTTTGGTGGAGGCTAATGGAGTGAGTCTTGCTGCAGACGTCTGCAGTAAAAACATGGGAGGTCTGGCATTTTGCGTTCTTAGATTTTGGCAGTAACTCTCATTCCAATATTTTAACCCTTCACCAAGCTGCAGCCTCCTGCAACTTCCCCGTGTTTATTAAATATTGTTTAATAAATGTCTCTGGCTGTACTCATCAAGGAGGGTGGTCCTAAAGCACGCAGCGATAGCAGACCTCTATGAGGAGAAAGAGTAAATGTTGCCCTCCATCAGGGCCTCTGAAATCGCAGATCCTCCTGCCAGGGCGGTGCCACAGCCCAGCCGCCTGCTTTGCCGGAGCCAGTGGTGGCTGACCCTGGCACGCCTTCAGCAGGGGTGTTCCTTCCCGTTCCGTTTGCCGTCTCCTTATGAGGTGGGGCTGCCATTTTTATTCTCATTTTTCCCTTAGTGAATGCTGTGGTGAGCTGAAGGGAGGGAGGGCTGGACTAAAGGCCAGCAGACTTCAGTCATATGTCATTTGATGATGATTCCAAGGTTCAGTCTTTCTCAAGGTCTGGCTTGTGAAAGCAATCCCTCCCTGAGGAGATGCCCTGCTGCGCTGCCCTGGGCCTGGCAGGAGAGCAGGGGCCGCCATGCTCCTGTAAGCAGGCCCTGAGCCAGTTCACAGCCCGAGCTCTGTATTTGAAGGCTTTCCCCATTTTTTTTTTTTTGTATTATTACATATATTTTGACTTAGAGGGATGGGATTTAGAAGATGCTTCCTTAAACCATTTATTTCAGTTTTGCGCTTGGGGATCTGTAGGCCCAAGGATGGAGTTAGGCCACTTCTCCCCACACTCCAGGGAAGTTCTGCTGTGCAAAATACCAGCAGCCTGGTCATGCTGCCGCTTTGTAGCATACTGTATCCCCAAGCTGCTGTTTCTGTCAGGAGCCGTGGGATATGAGCCAAGCCAGCTCTTCTGGCCAAAGAGAAGGTGTAGGCACGGCAGGTGTGACCGGGGAAGCAGGCTGGGGACTAGCTGTGTTAACCCCCATGCCGCTACATCCTGCTCAGGTAGAGGACTGCTAAAGGTGCATTTGTCTTGGGAAGAAAAAAAACCCCACGTGACCACACAAGGCACTAGTTAGTGTGAAAAAGCATCTAGGACTGAGCCTGGATTATAAAAGACAAGTTACAAATGGAGAGCCCCCCCGAAGCTTGTCCTGTGTGCAGTTCCCCATTGCGTCGTTCCCTCTCTTCTCACCGGTGCCAGACTCCTTGGGAGCAGAGGCTGTTTTCCCTGAAGCATGCTGGCAGGGCAAGGCGGTCTTCTGGGGGGCAAGGCTGTGATGGCTGGGCCTGGGAAGAAGGTGGGTTTGGAAAGAGAAATGCTGCTAAAGCAGTTTAGTGAGGGTATGATGAGGTGGCCAGGCTGCAAAATGTTTTAAGCTCCTGTTTTCACTGTCTGACATCTTGTTTGTACAGCACTTGCCTGGAGGGATCCCGGGCCCAGGTGAAGCCCCTGGAGGTGACAGCAAGGCATGGAGCCGCAGCAAAGCCTGAGGGAGATGCGAGCAGCGGCTCTGGGCTGGGGCATGGAGGATCTGGGCCTGCGTCCTGTGTGCTCAGACAGGGCTTCAGAGGAAGAGGTGTAGATAAATGCTGGGCCTAAGGCATGCGTAAGAGCTTTTCTTTATAAGCCTGATAAAGGGGAGCTGATTTAGGTGTGGAATAAGAATTTCAAAACTTGCTTTGTGACTTTCATATAGACCTATGTAACCTAGCCTGGGGCGGCCTATGTGGCTGTTAATCATATTGGTGCCTCAACTTGTCGAAGCTCTCGATTGTGACTGCCAACTTGGACAGTTAATCATGGATTCATTGAAATACAATTTTGCTAACTTTGAATTTGCCATGTTTCACCTCATGATTTTTTGTTTATGAAAACATTTGAAGAAAACTTTGTGCTAGAGATCTAGATCAATAGTATTTTTTTAAACAACTATGCAAGAGATTTCTTAAAATTCTAACTTGGAGTGAAGTCTTGCTTCAAATTACTTGTGTAGTTGTGGATATAAGATACAGAATATTCAGTTGTGGGGCTAATGTGCAATTAATGTCCATACAATTCATACTGAAGAGACTAATAAGCAAGCCAATTCTAAAAAATCTGCTAGCTTAAAAATAAGGAATCAGTTACATGTATCTGTTTTGAATTGGCTTTCCTTTATAAACAGGAGGCAATATACTTTAGTGTAAACAGTAATATTATATATCTGTGAGCTCCTATGTCTTCCAGACCAGGATTTTGCCAGTATTGATCAGCTGATCATGCACAAATATATGGTGAAATCACAACACTATATGTAATAATCTTCTGTACAGACTTTGAACTGGAGAATGATTCTGTGTGAGGTAACATGTATAGTTTCTATGTTTTTATATCTTATGAATTGCAGCTACCTGTCTTAAAACATATTTAGCTAGCTCAGACATTTGACTCCCACTTCTAAGAAAAATTATCAAGCTGAAACTTTTCTCTTTTTAAGGTAGGTTCAGAGAAGCTTTTCTGGGTGTTGGGGACTTTATTTGCATGACTCTGGTTGAGAAGTTGTAAAATCATTGAAAGGCTTGTTTCTAATCAGGAGTGTTTCACAGAAACATTTCAGTTTCCTTTTTGAGGCTAAAAAGTTTGTAACCTGAACTGTCTGTTCCTCTGGGGAGCAGGAAGCTTCTTTTTCCCCACAAAATATTAATCTAAAGAGAGATCTACCAAGAAAAAACTTATTCTATCAGCATCTTATGCTCCTCTGATGTAAAACTATATTTTTTTAGTGTATGGTTTAACCAGTTTCCACACAGTCCTGAAGATATGTTCCAGGCTGCAATATCTTGGTTGTCGTTATCCAGCAGGATTTGCCAGGTCGTTTTGCTGTCAGTGCAGGAGAGGCACCAGGCAGCAGTGGCTACAGACCCAGGAGACTGGATTATCTGATTACGTAGATTCTGGGAATCAGTATTTGTGTATGAAGGGATGACACGAGTGCTGGAGAACTTAAGTCTGAGGCTTTCAAAGAAATGTAAAGAAACAAAAAGCCAAACTCTGCCTGTGGAGGAGAGCTGTGTCCCATAAGCCCCTGTAGAAATCTTGGGCTGAGATGCAGGGTTGTATCAGTGTAGTGATGTTCATGTGAAACCTCACCCATGTATAGAGCCAACATATAGGCAGAAAGTGGGGGGGGGTGGGGGGCGGTGTCTCTGGAGGACAGGTAAAGGTGACCCGGGGTGCACTGCTACAGAGCCTGGCCTGGGGAGCCGTCCCTGCTGGGAGCAGGGTGCCCGCTGCCACTGGCAGTGCTCTCCTGCCGCCCTTTCCCACCTCCACCCTGCACCCACCCTTCATAGCTCTTGCTTTACCTTATTAAGGTATATGGGAGCTTGGTGGACTCTTCCTGTAATCTGGTCAGTCACTTTTTGAATAAAATAGAGTATGTCTTTAGAACTCTATGAATAATTAAACTGTAATTCCAATATTCTATTAATGGAAAATAAAAGCCTACAGAGATGTGTCACAATGGAGGCTTAATTATTCTATCTAGAGAATACTTAAAACTGTCTGATCTTTTTTTGCCTGCCTATTTAGAAACACATTAACAATATTTAGGCTGAAATACAGAATTTGACTGCATCTAGCTTCCTCTAATTCTTTGGAATGAACTATTAGCTTCTATTATTGGCTACCCTTCTACTCCTCAGAAGCATTAACTAGCTGACTGTATCAGGATTTCATAACATGGTAATTGTCCATTTTTCTAATATACTCTGATCCTGTGCCTTTATGGATGCTTTGACTTTCCATGACTTCACTGGGAATTGAGGATAGCCAGCTCTTCAAAGAGTTGGCCTCACAGTTAATTTGCATGCTGAAATTGGCATTTAAATTAAATTACAAGAAGGGCAGTCTTGGTTGAGTCCTGTTAAAGCTTCTGCATCATGAGCAGAGCTCTGAACTGGCTGCAGGACTGAGTCTGACTTTAAGAGCTGATGTGAAAAAGTGTAAAAATGCATTTAAATGGACCGTCTTATTCAGAGATGTTAAATTCTAAAACTGCCAGCTGCCAAACTGCCTTTCTGGGCATGTTTTTCTATTTCTGAATATGTTGTTTGAATTTCTATTTTAACCAATATATTTCCCTTTTCATGACCTTGGAGGCAACCTGTGTTTTAGCATTTGGTTTGCTTCCTGGATAGCACCTTCCAGCCAGGTGATCTGAGTATTTAAACTTCCAGAAAGTGGTTAGTCATCCCCCTCTGGGCTGGCCAAAGTCGACAGCTCCCTGAACAAAACATCCACCATATTAAGTTAGTTCTAGGGTGCAGCCCAGCAGAGGCTGAAGGGTGGCTTGGAAAACATACTTTTACTCTCTCTGCTCTTGACGGGGGGTGTAAATGTGAGTACAGGTGCTTGGAGAAACCCCCTTCCAGCACCTGAAGCTGGGCTGAGGCCAGCCCCTGGCCAGGCAGCAGCTTTCTGTGGCTGCAGAGCTCTTCTCTTGTCCTCAGAGTAAGACTATCTTTTGTGATATCTTTGCCCACTTCAAGTAGCAGCACAACTTCTACTAATGCATTTCTCTAATGGTTTTTATACCAGCAGGATTAATCTGATAATCTTTGCTTTCCTTTCTTCCAAATTAGGTGAAAGAGTTCCATGTTGCTGGATAATTATTCCCCAAACCAGGAGTTAATATCAGGTTTAGCTCTTATTCTTGAAAGCACTGAGGCAACTGGAAGGAAATTCCAGCCCACAAACCCTGCTTTTCCAATCTTAGGAGTCAGAAGCAATGGCACCATTGCCCCGAGCCTTGCTGTGAGCATCTCCCCAGTCTACAATCAAGGACTGTGCACTTGCCCATCATCCTGAATCTGTCTTTGCTTTCTGTCCTTAAAGTGGGAGGAACCCCCAGCCAGCTTCCCTCTCTTGTCCTGTCCCCTTCCCAGCCTCTTCTGTGATCAGGAATTTGTGCAGCAGCTTCAGCTAACCAGGCCTGAGCAACAGCACTTGCCATGAGTCCTCTTGCACAGAACTAATAAAATATTCCTGGCCACAAGTTGTATGAAATACTGCAGAGCACCTGCAGAAGGGAACTAAGTTAACACCTCCTTAATTGTGGTTCTTCAATTAATCTTTACACTGGGCACATACATCAATAGCACATAGTTCATACAGAGTGACAGAAATGCTAAGAAATGGTAAGAAAATTAGGACTGGAGCTGAACTGAATTTTCATAAAGAGGAATAAAGCCAGGCATGAATATTTACTTGTTTTCTTTTGTATTGTGCCTGACCTTGGCCCAATCCTTGAATGTCTCCATGACACCTGAGATGATCTTGTCGAACACAAAGCTCAGCTTTTGCTGAAGAGCTTGAGAAGGATTTTTGTTTCCCATCACCTGTGTCTCAGTTTTCTGAAACTGCTCCTGGTTTCTTCCATAATGTTTTCCCGGCCTTTAGCAACAAGATCCTAAAGGCATCAACTGCTAATCCTGACTCTGGACCCAGTCTTCAACTATTGCAGGGCTAAGGCACTACAGAAGGTGCGAACATGCAGTACTGCAGGCTCTGGGGGTCTTGCCTGCAGCCTGAAACTAGTAGAGTCAGGAAAGAACTGTGGTGTTTACTGAATACTGTTGACAGATACAAGAGGGGAAAGGCATGCTATGCTGTCTGTGTTTAGCAAAGGCTTTGCACTCCCTGCTCAGAGTGCCAAAATTAAGAATTATTCACCTGGTTGTTTTCCTTCCTGCAGGTGTCAGGCAAGAGCCCTGTCTGTCCACTAATGGTAAGGATGACAACTGGTCCTCCTCCTGGAAAGGAGACAGTCATCCCTGGGACAACCCTCGTATTCAGTGACAAACGGAGGCAGATGTCCTAAATCAGCCTCACTTGTAAGTGTAAAGGCTCTGGGTTGGTTTTGTTGCCTAGCCTATGCGCTGCTGAAGGACTGATGCACAGTTTTAGCTGGGTCTGCTGTGTAGAGTAAGTTTGGTCTTGACTTTTGGGCAGGCTTTAACCTGAAATATTCAAAGTATATTATCTTATGCAAACTGTTACTTCAGGGTGGTAACAGGGTTATGCTGAGTAGTTGAGAGGAAGGTAATATGCAGGATTACCAGGTCTCCCTCTGGCGAGAGGGAGTGCCTTCCTTGTTTGTGTTTCCAGACTGTCTAAGCCCACCTCACCTACTTGGCTCTATTGCTGTCAGGGTCAGGACAAGTTCATTATCACACTCAGCCTTATTGCACCAGCAGAATGCGGAGGTATCGGTAAAGAGCACAGCAGTTTCTTGTGGGCTGGCGGCCTGAACACACAGGGCAAATGCAGCACTTGTGCTCACAAGCACCAAATCAAAATAGATGCAACATGAACTGTGAAGGCTAAAGATCTAGTCCCAGTGCAACTGACTGCAGCCTAAACATGAAATGATGTGCCTTCTGCATGTTGGTTTTCGAAGAGTATACACAACTCGGGCTTTATCCATCCCTTTAGATAAACTTCCTGTGCTTTCAGGCTTTGTAGCAGAATTCATTCCTCATTGACCTCATGAAAGCTTCATTCTCAAACTGGCCATATGTTGTCTGATTATCCAGACTACCAATGTAACTCCCACATGCTTTTACCCAGCCTGGTTGCTTATTACTGTTCCCTCTGCTAGGCTAATAATGCCATCCTTAATGCCCCTATTAATCTTTTTCCTCTACCAATGTCACTGTTGCTATTCTCACTTTTTTTTCATGTGAGGTACTCCATTAAGTCATTCCCTTCACCATCAAAATCTTTTCTCAAACATTTGACTCTTGCCAGTAATACTGATTCCCTCTTTCCCATGCATGCACATGTGCAGGTGGGATGGCATGTGTGTCACTTACAAAGCATGGGAAATGACTCCTCTGCTCATGGCTGTCCACAGCGGGGCTGTTCCTAGTGCTGTATTCTTACTATGAGCTTCCTCCTGTAGCTCCTGTTTGCCCCTTTTGTGTACAGCAAGAATTGTACTTGACTTTGCCTGGTGTGAGGCTTGTGGCACTCCTCCTGTGCTCCCCAGAATAGCAACAGCCCTAGGAGGAAATAGGGTTGCTGATTTCATTGCGTCATGTCACTGGAGCACAAATGGTCTGAAGTAACTGCAGAGCACTAGTGCTGCTGTTGTGCAGTTTGGTGTCAGTCTCTTGTTTTGACACCAGGAGATTGTTTGAAACTGGAAGTTTTGAGGGGAAGATGAGGTATGGTAAGTTAAAAAGAAAAACTTGCAAAGCTGTTGGTTGATATATCTCATGCTGCTTCACTGATATTTGAGAATTTTATCTTCTCTGCTTCAAAAAGATCTAGAGATCCTGTCTGCTGCTTGTATGGGGATGAGCTATCCTCCGTGACAGGCCACAAGCTCCCCAGGGGAAGCTGTGACTGAGAAGAGTTAAATTAACATCCCCTGAGCACTGTCCTGGTTAACCAGGGCCCATGTTTAGCTTTGTCTTCATGTGATTGCCGTTGGCCCAGGCTGCTGTGTGCCAGGAGGGGCTGTGCTCCCCTCTGCTAGTCCCTGGTGAATTACTGGGCAGCAGCAAATCCAGAGGGATAGCTGTCTGAAGGCAGGGTCGTGGGGAGGGGGAACTGGGGCTGTTTTCAGAGAAATGTCTGCAGCATCACTTTTGCCCTTGAGAGACTGACTGGGAAGCCAACTTTTTCCGCAGTTGGTTGAAAACACATTGCATCAAACAAATAAATGTTCTGGCTGTGCTTAGTGCTATCCTGGGGGGAGGAAAGTCAATTAGGCAGCAATAAAATAGATGTGGAATGGTTTGACCAATCTGGCATGAAACAAGAACTACAAAGGTATGTCTGAGTGTGTCTTGCTAGTGATGTTATAAAAACATGTAGGACTGGAGGCATCAGTGTTCAAAGTGGGGAAGGACATGCTAATGCTGGAGTCTGTGCTCATCCAAAGGCAGGCTCCGGGTCCAACCCAGGGAGGCTGCTCTGTGAGTCCAGCTCGGGCAGCAGTCCTGCAGCTTGCATGCAGGCTGTCTGCAGGCTCGCTGTAAAAGTATTTTAAGTATGTTGCCCTTGGTTTTAGTATAATGGATAATTTTAGAAAGCATATGTCTGGGTGTCTAATTTCTAAATTACTACTGCTGTTCCATGTGTCAGGTGGTATCTGTTCTTTCCTGACAAAACTTGCTCATCCTCACCACTGACACTCAATACTTCTGCTCCAGTGTTGCTGCTTTTAGTTCATGGGAAAGTTGCAGTTTACTATGTGCACATGGGAAGGGAAGTGGCAGTGGAAGCAGAATTGCTTTTATGTGTTTGTCACTTTTTGCCTCGTTATAGAAGAGCCATATCTACACTTCAGTGTAGATATGTATCCTTTGAGTGCAGGATCTGGAGGTACCATTTCCAGCTCAGTCTTCACCCCTTCTCTGCACCTGGTTGTGCTCAGGGACCAGCTGCTTCTGCTATGAGAATCGCTTTGCACCTGAACCTCTGTGTGGGTAGTTGAGAACTGCTGGGAGAACAGGCAAGCTTTACAGAAGGGGAGTCTGAGCCTCACCTTTCAAATGTGTGTATCTGTGCCCACCATCGGTTCCTGTGGAAATGAGTCTTTTGTCAGCATCTGCTATTTGTATATTATCTTGGAGTCAGTTTTGCTCAGTGCCCAGAGTCCCAAACAGCTGCTTAAATCAACTTTCACTATGTATGGTTCTCTGTCAAGAACCAAACAATGTCAAGAGTTTGAAAACTGGTCTTTGCTGGCTGAGATTAAGGTCTGCAGTGTGCTATATTAGGTGCAGAATCTGTTTTGCACATACATAGTAAAAGCATCTCATCTCCCTGTTTTACTGTGCAAAGATATTCATTGATGTTTGAAGTGCTTGGATGCGAGAGTGCTGAGCACTGGAAGGGGCAATAAAGAAATATTTTTCTTCAGTGCGTGCTTTGAGCAGTGTGCAGTAAAATGGTCGTTTTTTTTTTTTTTTTTTTACTGGTCCCAGAGGATGAAATGTAATATTGTCATTTATTCTGTCTTGAATGAGATGGGGAACTTCTAGAGAAAAATAGGATGTGATCATGTAATTAGACTCTATCATAATACAGGCTTGTCAGGAAGCAACACAAAGGCTTAACAGATCTCTGAACTATTGAACACCTGGCTTTGTAACCTTGCTAAAGTTCTTTTAATAGAGATGGGCACGGAACAATACCTCATACTGAAATAGCTCCAGTTGCTAAGTTTGACCTTTTCATTACTTGTTCAGCACCCCTGCAGCAGTTAAATGCGTTACTTCTATAGAAAGATTAAAATAGAGTGAAGAAACAATTTCCAGAAGGATTTTAAGGACTCCTTGATGGGGACTGTCAATCCTTCAGTGCTTCTGAAAAATCCCAATCTAAATACTTTCTCTTTGTTGCAAATACCATGAAGCTTTGTCATTTCAGGGCAATTAATTGCATTGACTTACACTGCAATAATTTAAGAACCTGATGTAAGCCCACACTGCTACAAAAGTTTGCTGGAAACTTCTTTAATGCATTGTGATCAGATATGTGAAATAGGCTGTGGAGTGGGGGCTATCGCAGCATTGGCTGGGCTGTTCCGCTGGGCTGCTCAGCTTAGAAGAGGCTCCATGGATGTTTTGTGGTTGAGCGCCCTGCTTGTGGACCAAATATGGATGCTGTAGGAACTTCCTGAGATGGAGTAGAAGGAAGAAGTGGTCTGAGTTGAGCAAGCAGGGTCACAGGAATGTCTAAGGTACCATACATAGCAATGGGTCCCTCCTTGAGGGAGAAGGGACAGTCAATTAGTTGAGCATTACATCTCTCCAGCAACAGCTCTAAGGGAAGGAAATACTTGATTTATTGTGTCCTTGTTTGAATAGTTGCCATGGTTTGGGGTTCTGAAAATCCTAAAGCATGCCTGAAGGAAGATTGTTGCAATATGAAGTTTCCACTTTAAAACTTTTTAAAAAAAAAAAAAAACTTTAAAAGTGTATTGCAAGTAGGCTTTAAAAATGTCTTTGGGGCCTATAGGGAAAACTGACAATGTTATAATTGCAAGAAGCCCATTGTTTTCAATGCTTTCACTTGTTCCCTTTTAAATTGTATCTCATGTTGCAGTCTAATGCAGGTCTCATTCTCAGTGTGTCCACCCTTTTCAGAGACTCCACCCTCTTTCCATACCTATACATCTCACTGCTGGTCTTGAGCCATAATTAGCATCCTGTAACTCGCAGTAATGGGATGAGTCATATCACCTACTCTTTAGTGCTCAATGACACAGTCCCTCAAGGCTGTGTTTCTGGTTTGCTCTGTTCTCCAAGGCACTGCTGCTGTGTTACCTTGAAACAATTGTCTGATTGTAATCCTGATCTGCACCATTGCAACCTTATCTAATTTTGTGTAAAGCTGTAATGCCAAACCATGGCAAGTAAACTGGCACAGTGGTACCTGCATACTCATAAGCTGCCTTTCGCTTGCAAGAGATCCTCTGGGCAGAGTGGGCAGGTGTGCTGCCAGTCCAGCTCTTCTCCCTCTGCCTGTCAGGTGGGGGTGTGTGGGGTGTGTCCAGCCTCTTGCATGCCCAGTCCCATCTGTTAAGAGAGGAAGAAATCTAATGGAGACTGGGAGATTAGGATATTGCCTGTATCAAGAGCGGAGGACTGGGGAAAAAGGTCTTCATGTACTTGTCAGTTTTTGGATAATGCTAGTGAGAATTAACAAAATAGCAAAATGTGTCTGTCACCACTGGAAAGGTCTGCTCAGGAGCTGAGATAGTTCAGAAACAATTTTCTTCCATTGACTGTATTTTTGCCCCCTCTTGAGGAACAGCCCTGACAGATCCTGGGGGTTTCCTGATCTCTTTGATGGACTGTAATTCTAGGTGTAGGTCTCTGGAGGACTGTAGGTCTAGGTGCAGGTATTCTGGCCTTACCTGAAGAAAAAGGACCTAGGGGTTGTTGGTCAACAGCTGGTTGAATGTGAACCAGCAGCATGCCCAGGTGACCAAGATGGCCAGCAGCATCCTGGCTTATATCAGAGCTAGTGTGGCCAGCAGGACTGGGGAAGTGATCGTCTCCCTGTCCTCAGTACTGGTGAGGCCACACCTCAAGTGCTGTGTTCAGTTTTGAGGACACAAACATTGAGGTGTTGGAGTGTGTCCACAGAAAGGCAACAAAGCTGAAGCTGGTGAAGAGTCCAGAGCACAAGTCCTGTGAGTAGCAGCCTAGGGAGCTGGGGTTGTTTAGCCTGGAGAAAAGGAGGCTGAGGGGAGACCTTATCGCTCTCTACAACTACCTGAAAGAAGTATGTAGAGAGGTGGGGGTGGATCTCTTCTCCCAAGTAACAGGCGATAGGACAAGAAGAAATTGGATATTAGGAAAAATTTCTTTATGAAAGGGTGGTCAAGCACTGGAACAGGCTGCACAGGGAAGTGGTGGAGTCTACCATCCCTGGAGGTACTTAAAAGACATGTAGGTGTGGCAATTAGGGACATGGTTTTGTGGTGAACTTGGCAGTGCTGGGTTAATGGTTCGTGGCAATTAGGGACATGGTTTTGTGGTGAAATTGGCAGTGCTGGGTTAATGGTTGGTCTTGATGATCTTTAAGGTCTCTTCCAACCTAAATGATTCTATAGTTCTACCTGAGTGAGGACAATGGGACTCAACTGGTGAACTTTTGCTATGCAGGCTTGCAGTTCTCTAGATCCTAAATTTGTGATAATATTTTTACTACACAAAGAAGTTGATTTGTTTGCTATTCCTCCTTAACTTGGGTTTACTAAGACAATCTTGTATAAACCCATTCTGGTTTTATGTCGCTATAAATAGTGCTTGGCATTGTAGCTGGCATAGGAAGGACATTGCAGCAGAAAAGATGTAACATTGTTTTTTCTGCCAAGACATGATTTTTAGGAAAAACGGTAGGAACAGAACATTCAGCAGCCCTTAATTGTGACTTTAAAAAGTGCAAATGTTGGAGAGCTTTTGTAGGAATGTTTTATTAATACTTCTGCACAGTGTGTGCTGCAGATGAGCTGCATCTGAACTGCTGAAAACTTTGAGCTTGTTTTGTAGTCTAGACTCTGTTCTGCACCTGTTACTGCCACCAACTAGATTTTTGTTGTCAGTTTGGCACATTTGAAAGTCTTTCAGACCTCCATTTGAAAATCTGAGTGTGGTGTGCCCCAAAAATCTCACAAGGCTTGTTTTTCTTCTGTCAACGAACTGTGAAACCTGGGGGAATGAGAGAAGAATTGGGGAACCTTTACTCCACTGGTTCCTTTTTCCAGTGTGAAAGGGCTGAAGAGGGCTTCCTGGAACGTTGCAGTTGGTTCAAAGGTTTCTTCCAGCTGAGGCCCTGTGTAGGCACCCAGAGTCTGAGGTTCCTCTTGGGAATCCTGGGGTTACAGAGGAAGTAGGAGTGTTGTCAGACTTGCTGATCGTATCTTCCTTCATGAAGTGGGTAAGTGAGGCTGCTGTGGCTGTCAGGGTTACCTTGGCCACCCATGGAGTTTTGTGGCAGGTATGGGCTGGAAGGGCGCAGAGGTGACAAACCAGCACAGGTCCATGATGGTGTCCTCTCTTGAGGTCCCAGTGCAGTATCTCCCCAGCAAGACTGAACTGGAAGAGGGAGGGGGAGGAGATCTTTTTAAAGCCTAGCAGGAATATATGATATAGCAGACTAGAGCTGGGGCTTACAGACTTTAGCATTTACTGGCAAAGAATATTGCTGGCTATTTGAGGGAAAACACCATTTTTTATACTTGTTTTCTTTGCTGCTACTAATATTTGAAGTTCTGGAATTCAGAACTAAATTGTTCCTTGGTATGAAATTGGGTGGTGTGAGGCTGACCACCTGGAGTGCAGAAATCTAGAAAGAGAGGTTTCTTTTTTCAGTGTAACGAATATTTACCAGTCAGCATGTCTGACAGGCTTTTAGCAGTAAATATCACTTGAAACCAACCGCTGGAGTCCCTGACTGTAATAATGGAAAGGAATGAATGGAAAAGGGAATTCACATTCTAAATCCTTCCAGAGTAAGTTATTAAAAATAACAAAGTTAGAGTAGGGCTGGGAACAGGCTTATCAGCACCTGGAGAATAATGAATTTCATGATTGCTAAAAGCTGTTTGTGCTGTTGTAATTAAGGCCAGTATCTGGCACATGCTGACCTTGGAAGTGGTCAGTGATCCCAATAAATATTTATTGGGAGGAAGCTGACTGAGTTCCTTGGATGTGTAAACCTGGGAATCTCAGCTCTGAACAGTTTTGACAGCTATCATATGCTGCCTCCTCTGACTTTACTCCTCACTGTTTTATTTTTTCTTCCTTCTTCTGTCAACCTCATATGTGAAAACTTATGTGCAGAAATGGTAACAGTTTCTACAGTTCTATGGAAAAATCAGAGATCTTATTGGAGAGAAGAAAGGTAGGTCTGACTGAAGGACGGGCTGGGAGGCAGGACTTGGAGTTCAGCCCCAGACTCAACTAAGGGCTTTTTGAATAGTCTAGAGGCAAACTGTTTAATCTGTCTCATCCCCACCTATAAGATCAGGGCAATAATGTTTCCTCTCAACATACAGCATGAGGGATCTGGAGGCCTTGATTTTAGCTTGGAAAGCCACTGTGCTAACTTCTACAGGAAAAGCAGCAAGACAAGACTAACAGATGGAGCACCTTGTTTCTCAGAGTTTGACGGGGCTTTGGCCCATTTGGGGCACAGGAGGAATGAAGGCAAGAGCAAATGCATTCACATAATCTCCTTTTTTAGCTCTACTCAATTGGGGTATCAACTGTGTCTGCTTAACCTTTGCAGCTGAGGGCTCCTGCTTGAGCTAAGACAAGTCCTGCTGTTTTATCACAGAGGAGTTCTTTGAAGTTCCTCTTGTGTCTGTGTGTCAAGGTGATTACACTGAAGTGCACCCAGCTGAAACAGACTTCAGGGACCAAAAAAAGTGTGTGAATAACCACTTTACTGCCTGTATCTGGTCCTGACTGGTATATTCTCCAGTTACTGTTCAGCATTCTGCAGCTACAGCATTTCAGTAAATCGGAGCCAACCTGGACTATGCCTCAAAGTCGGATGATGTGCAGTTTAAGTACATAATTCCAAAAACCTGAAAACTTAACTTTAGGCCATTACTTACTGCACTGCCTTGGTGTGCAGCAGAATGAAAGAGGAGTCCTGCCCTGGGACTCTAGCATACAATACTAGATGTTCTCCCTGTAGGTTAGAGATGCAGCATGTGATTCTGCACTTATATTTTGATAGTGCTAAAGGCCAGTCTGTTTAGTGTTCTCGTGTGCTTGGTGCTGTATAAAGGTATTGAAATCAATGATGTCTGCATAAGAGCTTTTAGTCTCAAGAGAAGTCATAACAAGAGAATAAAATAGGCAACAAAACAGAAATTAGATGACAGGGAAAAAAGGGAACTTATTTAGTTGAGATCAGTAACTCCAATCTATTTGGAAATGACACAGGTTTCCAACCTCTTCCCCTGCCCCCCCC
>KL256437.1:53014-78679 GCA_000699545.1 Podiceps cristatus
AAGCTGAAGGAGGGAAGGTTTAAATTAGATATTAGGGGGAAGTTTTTCACAGAGAGGGTGGTGAAGCACTGCAACAGGTTGCCCAGAGAGGTGGTGGATGCCCCATCCCTGGAAACATTCAAGACCAGGTTGGACGGGGCTCTGAGCCACCTGATCTGGGTAATGGTGTCCCTGCTCACTGCAGGGGGGTTGGACTAGATGGGCTCTGGGGGTCCCTTCCAACCCAAAACATTCTGTGATTCTATGATTCTATGAAATGTAAGGTTTAGGTGGTATTTGTATCTGACACTCCAGACTGACTTGTTACAGGGAGGCACAGGATGTATTCCTGTGGGCTTTTCTTGTCAATGATGAAGCTAGCACTTGAGGCTGTGTGTATATCACAGGACTGTATGCTCTCTAGGTGTTAAGGGCCTGCTTAATGTCCTTAAGGCACTCTGTCTTATTCCTTCTGAGTGGGAGGTGTCCATCACCTGTGGAAGAGGTGGAATGAGATACCCTGTCCTCACAAGTGATCCTGCCAGAGCTGCACTGGTTTTCAGCTGGGTCACATCCATGCTGTAGAGAGGACTCTGGTCCTTGGAGGTCTTCATGTGGAACTCAGTACAGCTCCTCTGTGCTCAGGCTGAGGAGCTAACCCTTCCTTTTACCATCTGCCCAACTGCTAGAGCATAGCTGGTAGCTGTTACAGGCAAATCCCCTTGGTTTTTTCTTTAGCTGTTAAATTTTATTTATGTTAGTCCTATAGGAGTAGTGACGAGACTGAGGTCATGGCATATCAGTGCCTGTTACCTTTGTATCTTGTACACTGAAGATCAGATTTATTTGTTGTCTCCCCCACCTCCCTCAAATTGTACAGTTTAAAGCCAGTTTGTGCTGTCAGCAGCTAATTAATGTTATCTTTCACTGAGACCGGCAGCAACCCATGTGGGTTGCAGGCCATGTAACCCTTTAGCTGACGTATTGGGAAACTTTACAGATAGCTTTACAAAGCTGCTTTCTGGTTGTTTGGTAAAGAAATAGATGGTGTTAGGGCTGCCAGGAAGAAGGCTCCATTTCAATGCATTTAAACTTCAACAGGTAGCAAAATAAGGGGTTTGAGGGGATCAGTAACAGTCCTTACCCATTATGCTGGTTTTGTCTGGGATAGAGTTCATTTTTTTTCACAGGAGCTACTATGGGGCTCTGGTTTGGATCTGTGCTGGAAACAGGGTTGATAACCCAGGGATGTTTTGGTTACTGCTGAGCAGGGCTTGCACAGCGTCAAGGCCTTTTCTGCTCCTCACCCCACCAGTGAGTGAGGAGGCTGGGGGGCACAAGGAGTTGGGAGGGGACACAGCTAGGACGGCTGACTCTGACCCCAGGGATATTCCATACCATATGGCATCATGCTCAGCATATAGAGCTGGGGGAAAAAGGAGGAAGGGGGAGATGTTCAGAGTAATGACGTTTGTCGTCCAAAGAAACTTGTGTGGTGGAGCCCTGCTTTCCTGGAGATGGCTGAACACCTGCCTGCACATGGGAAGTGGGGAATCAATCCCTTGTTTGCCTTTGCTTGTGTGCGCGGCTTTTGCTTTACCTATTAAACTGTCTTTATCTCAACCCATGAGTTTTCTCACTTTTACTCTTCCAATTCTCTCCCCACTGAGGGGGAGTGAGTGAGTGCCTGGGTGGTGGTTAGTAAATAAAATATAAATAAAAATACTGAAGATTTTGCACTTTTTCTCAGAGCTTCTTCAGGTGAAGGAGGATGTGTTTCTGTGATGCCAAAGTTGTTTACATTGCTTCTTAGAGCAGGTTTTTGGGTACAAGCTAATCTGTACTGTTGATGCATGTGGAGTTTTTGCCGCTTCCAGTTAAAAACTGCCTTGGTTCTGGCAGGTAAGAGTCAAGTCTAGAACCCTGATATAAATGAATCTGTCCTCTTGCAGATCCTTGGAATGTGATTTTGGCTTAAGTCTGCTCTCAAATAAATTAATGGGAATTACACCACTTCGGTTACTAGAAGCAGAATAATACAGATGCTGACTCTGTCTTTGCTCAGAGTTCAGTTGTATGCCTGAGCACAAGAGTTGCTGAGGTTACAGGTCAGGGTAGGTCACCTGCATTTTATGTTCTGAAGTAGAAGGGAACCTGACACATAAAATGCAAAAGAACTTGAAACACCATCACTCACAACAGTTTTGTATTTTAAGGGCTCAACTTCTGTTTCTGTTATAGCTTATTGTCCATGAAACAGAATTTGTTCTGGGGCCAATGAGTCTTGCAAAACAGCTTGTATTTGGACTCACCTGCATGCTAGACAGTTCTGTGGTCACCTTCCCTGGTTTTTCACCATCATTTCTAATTAAGTGAAAGTCAGAATCCTTTTGGTAACTTACCTAACGGTTATGCTCCCCACACAGAGGCAGGTCAAAACAAACCACTCTTCAGGGATCCTGCAGTAACCACATCTAATTAAAAAAAAATACAAAAAACAAAAAAAAAAAAAAAAAACCAAAAAAACCCACCCAAAACCAACAACCCAAAAAAACCCAACCAAAAAACAACACACACCCCCCCCCTTTAAAATAAAGAATCCTTGCTTCATTTGAAATATTAAAAAATTCCTTTTTTTCCTTTTTCCCCACCTTTTTTTTTTTTTTTTTTATCTGAAAGCAGGCTGTGCAAGGTATGATCTGGAACTACTCTTGAGAGAGGAAGCATACCTAGGTTTTGGGGCAGGGAGAGAGTTGAACTTATTGAAACAAACACACCCCCCCCCTTTAAAATAAAGAATCCTTGCTTCATTTGAAATATTAAAAAATTCCTTTTTTTCCTTTTTCCCCACCTTTTTTTTTTTTTTTTTTATCTGAAAGCAGGCTGTGCAAGGTATGATCTGGAACTACTCTTGAGAGAGGAAGCATACCTAGGTTTTGGGGCAGGGAGAGAGTTGAACTTATTGAAACAATCCTGCTATTTTTGCATCTAAATCTAAGATAATTCCATTTTAAGTACAGGCTATACTGACACAAAACCAAAGTTGACTAGCATCTATCTCTAATCTGAGCCTTAAATATTTCCCCTTTTTAGGTTACTTCCACTTCACCAGTTTAGCAAACTCCTAACCAAAAGCAATGAGATCTTAGGCAGCTGCAGCACATCTTGCTTAGGAGGTGTTGAGTGACACTAGTGAGGACTTTACAGATCAAAATTAAGCAATAGCAGGCAGGCAAAATGTTGGGGTAGGGAGGGAGGTGGAAATTTTAGCCTATGCCTTATGCTGCTTCTCTGCAAGTGAAGAGCCTCATGACACATTGTGTTCCTTAGTCGTTTGTGCAGGGAAGACGTTCTCCAAAGCAGCATATTGCCTGTGTTTTAACATACATGCTGTGTGAGGCCATATTGATTTCTGCCATGCTTGCATGCAAGTCGTTTAGCGCATGTAGCAAAGCGACCACCCAAAGGCTGCCGGTCAGAGCAGGGTTCTCTGGCAACCTGCTGATGAAACATGTTCCGCATTAAAGGCAGATAGCTTCAGGTGATGTCAAATGTGGGTGTGATGTTTGGGAGTAGCCAGCATTATGTGAAGGTAACTTCCAGTTCTGCTAGATTATTCTGAAGTTCAGCAAACTTTATACTAATGAAACCAGTGTTCCTTAGTGATAATGGGCATGATGGTTTCGAGCAACTTCTTTTGAACAAATTGCTCCACCTGTTAAACCAAACATCTTAAGTCTTTCCCACACTGAGGTTAGTCAAAAAAAGGCTATCGATCTTGATCTCTCTTCAGTCATGGGATACAAGGATGGCAAGCTCCCTGTGATCTTTGCTGTTTGTGTCTGCTCCCAAAAGCTGCACACCCACAGGGAGGTGAAAACCACCAGGACTGCTGCTCTGGACATCAAGGGGCCTGTTTGGAAACAGCTCTAAGTGGACTTTAGGACCTATGGAAAAAACACTTTTGATCAAGGGGGCAAGAAATAAGTACTATATTATATGGAGGTCACGTGGAGAAGCAATTAAAGTTTGTTTCAGTTCTTTCAGAAAACCTTAAGCAATCCAATGCCCCCTTTCTAGATAAAGGTATCTTTTCCTTCCCTTTTCATCTGTTTTGCTGTATTCTAATATAAAGCATTAATTTGAAAAGAAATAGCTTGATGTTTCTGGAAACTCTTTAGACAACCTTTGAAAGGGAATGGATGTCTCAAGAAATATGCTATTTCTCCTTTTTGCTTTCATCGGAGTACCAGGGCTAAGCATCTTTCTCATATGAGATACTACACAGTAAATCAGACCCTTAACACAGAAAATGTATGGTCTAAACAAAATAGATGAAGGGAGGGCTTGTAAAAGGAGGTATTTTTATTCCTATTTTATAAATGACCATAGAGGCCCAGAGAGATCTTCTGGTCAGCTTGACAGTCTGTAGCAGGACTCAAAAGCAGGATGAACTTCAATCTGTCCCTACTCCTAAAGGTTTCACATACTTTATGCTTAATATTAGATATACATAGGAGACAAGTAGATCTGAGTGACTGTCCTTGCATGTGTTACTGCAAAACATGCTGTGAGCTCTGTCTAGTGCATTTCTCCAGGTACAATACAGGTCAATCCTGATAAAGTGGGAGCAGTTTAATCCTAGAAGAAAGTCTGTGATCAGGATGCACATACAATATTTTTTTGCTTACAATAGGAAAGGAGGACACAGTTCCCCAGGGCACAGTGTCCAGCACACTTCATTTTAAGAACCAATTACAGATAATAGAACTTTTTTTTTTGTTTAAATTAATAATTAGGACCAATCATCCTAATTATGCAGCATGACTAAACAGTTCTCTTCATTTTGGGAGAAGGCTGGTTTTAGCCTTTCTTGTACAGCTACAGACCTTTTAGAGGCTGCTTGTCTTGTGGATGTTACTGATCTGGGATGAGTTCAGAGCCCCTTTGTGTTAGTTGTACTCCTAGGGCTGCTGCAAAGCTTGGTGAGGAAAAAGCAGGGTGATAAGAACAGTTACCTGTTAATCCCCTTTCACAAACAGACAAGAGGTCCCAAAAGGCTGAAGGTAGTGTTGACTTATGGTGACACAAGCAGAAAAAGACCTGGTTTTCAATAACAACTAAAATTCCCATTAGTATCTGTATAGATTCAATTTAAAAGATTTATTATAATTTGTTATATCTTAGCTGAAGACACTTTTCTCCCCTTATTTGCTCCTTTATTACCTCTATGAAATAGACCCACAAGTCTGTTGCTGTGCCACAGACTGAATAAAGATCTCATGTATTCCAAGCCTGGGAATTAGTTTTGATACTTCAGTTTAGTGTCTGGGCAGATGAGACATTAATATCCTTCAGTTGAAATAGTTGGCAGTGACCGCTAATGGTGATGACATCTACTGATGAATTAGAGAACTTTCTACCAAATAACAATTTTTTTAAAGTGCATTTTTTTTCAGATTATTGTAAGGTTCTTGTTTAGGCCCTATTGTGAAAGTTCTCATTCACTTAGGATCTTCCTAGGATAAATTTCTGGATCAATTTTATCTCTTCTGAGCCACAGTTGGACTGTGTTGACACTGGCTCTCCAGAGACTCCTCACTTAGAAAAATGTATTTCTTTATTTTGGTCTTAAGCTACTGATTCTTTGCTGCTGAAATGAATTGCAGCTGATCTGCCTCCCTTCTGAAACTATTATCTGCCTTGCCTTGTGCCATCATTCTAGCGGAGGAAATATTTAAACTGATGAGACTTGTTTTATTATGCATCTGCAGCATTTTTATCTTTACCATTTTGGAGGTAAACATGAGGAAAAGCTTGGAGTCTTAAATTCTTACTTGATGGGGCAAGCTGTATTCCTTCCTTCTGGCTTCAGGCCCTTATTCTGCACTGCGGGTTTTGAGCACATCAACCAAGCAGCCATTTATAAGGACCTTCCAGTTACCTCAGATTTAAACCATCTCTCTTTGCTAGCCCCGTTCTTTTGTCCTGTAGTTTCATATGTTCAACCTATTTTTTTATGGTGGGAGGCAGTAAGTAACACAAGTGTGCTGAGAGCTATACCTGTCCTTCTGATAACTCTCCTTTGCTCTGCCTTCTCCCATGTCCTTTGATAAACCAGGACTTCACTATCTTGATTGGGGGGGGGGATGGGGACGGCGGCGGGGAGAGTTCTTCAAGGGTTCCTAACTTTGCTTCCAATGTGATTCCAGCCCCCACCATGGTGAGTCTTAGGTCAGCTGATCATGGGTGACTTTCAGCCCGTAAAAACACAGCATGGTGAGCAGAATGTACTCTGTTTGACTTTCAGCTCATATTCTTGCCATCCCCACTGTGACACACACATCTTATTCTTTGCCAAGCAAAGAACACTTTGCACTTAAGATGAAAATAAGTGAAATGGCAGTGGCAGAATGCCAAAACTTGCTGTTTCTGCTTTTTGTGCAATAACAGTGCACAGTTGTGTTCTGGAGTCTGATGGGAACAATAGCACAGCTCTGTGCAGGAGAAATGCATGTTGTTAAGTGATCAAAGAGGGGAAAGAAACTCATTATGTAAACCTGGAACAAAAATAAAGGGGATGCTTTTTAATACAAGGTCAAAGTAATTAAATGCTCAGTCAGAATAGCCTTTGTCATTCACTTAAGTAATAGTTACTCTCACAGATTAATCTTCTGTGTCCTCTCTGATGCTTTAAGGTGACTTATGAGCCATGAGGCATCTTTTTATTTAAAACACTTCTGGAAAAGTGGTTGTCACCAAGTCTTTTGCCCACAGGTACTTCCAGTTGCACCTAGAACACCTTGGTAGCTTCACCCTGGAAATGTGGAAAGCTGTGGGGTCAGAAGCCCTGGTGTGGTCCCCATTCACACATGGAGACATGCAGGAGTCCCCTTTGCTAATGCTGGACATCTTACCTTGGTAAAACAGGGAAGCAAAATCTAAATGACAAAATACTGACACTGCAGTCAGTGCTGTGCAGAGCTGTTAGAGGGACATAGTGCAGTTGTATGCCACCAACATAGCGTGGCAGGCATGGTGCAGAGGGCTAAGGGCAGTGGCATTACTCCTAGCACTCCTCTAGAAAACAGCTACCTTCCTCATGCGAGGTGGGCTTTCCTCTCCAACTGAGGCTTAAGATGGGCAAAGGCCAGTCCTGAGGCAGGGACTGAGTTTGTTTGTGAGGAATATTGCTAGAAATGGGAAAATTGCTAGAAACCTGCATTTTAATCCTCTAGCACACATGTATAGATATGCAGGCAGCCCTCACCTACCACTGCAGTGTGTGGAACTGAACTTGTCTAGGGATGATGCAAAATTATCCACCCTTCTGTCCAAAAGTGTCTTCAATTAATTACTTCTGACTTGTACAGGAAAGAATAGATTACTTCCTTCTTCCCAGAGAACTGGCACAAGCCTGTTAAGAAGTACAATAGAATGATTTTGAGTTTGTCAGGGACTGGCCTCTACCCTAAGCTGAAAGGTTGGACTATACAGAGATGGGAACTATCCTCGGACCTCTCTGAATAACTGAGAGCTCGGTTCACAGCATAATTTAGGCAAAGGGACCTGGGAAGATCATCTGGTTCAAAACTGTGTGCAAAGTGTTACTAACATGCTAGTTCATGTTATTCAGAGGCATCAGTTCTGCAGTCTTTCTGGCATGTGGGATGATCACGTCTTTGGTTTGGTTTATTTCTACCAATGTGTGTTTAGTGATTCAAAAATTAAGTACAATGAAATTCAACTGCAGTCTCATTTTTAAGGTTCCAAATTAAAAATCAAAACAAAAACCCAAACAAGCAAAACCAAAAGAAAACAAACAAACAAAAACTTGAAGAGAGTTTGATACTCTTTTAACTGAAGATTGAAGTATCTAGAAAATAATACATAAAATAAGTGGGTTTGAAATGAAGAAACTTCCGGTTCTGGTTTCTTCTGCATCCAAAACAGTTTGCTAAGATTAGCAAAAGGCATTGACCAAACCATGGTAGCATTTATCAGCAAAAGCTTAATCATTCAAAAGCAAAGAAAAAAAATAAAAAAAAAAACCCACCAAACTTACTCCACTGTAATCCTTTTCAGTGTTCATCTTGAACTTCATGAGATTCTTGCTACATGAAGTAGCAGTAAAGCCGAGTTGCTTTTATCTTACATGACAAAACTAAACCACTATCTTAAAACTCCAATGCAATGATCTTTTACCAATCTGCCTTTCAACAGCTTTCTATTCAAAAGGATATGCTCAGAAAAACTATTCTTTGGGGCCTCTAGCAATCCCATGTGTTGATTTACTTGAGTTTGACTTCTAGTTTATTTTTCTTTGAAGCTATACCTTTGATTTTTTTTTTTTTTTTTTTTTTACTCTTAAGTGTGATCACATTCCTGTCACTTAGAACTTCAGACACTTTCATGAAATTTCTACTCTTGATGAAAAAGAGGAAGCTGTCAAAACTCCAGAAATATGACTCTGGGAAATTTGGGTTTAATGAAGTTCTTTAGTTTGTCTGATATCCTGCTGCTTTTTGATGGAATACCTCTGGCTTTGTACATTAAGAAGCTTTGGTGGTAATAGTGATAAAGAACGGTTTTATCCCTTTTGTAGAGATGAACAGGACTGAGTTTTCCTGGCATGCTCTAATTCTCCCAAGGGCATTACAGTAATCCTCACATTTGTCACTTGCCTGTACTATAGTAGCCTCCTCGGGGGAACCGTGACTCCATTATGTGGAGTGGTTTTCATGCAGAGGTAATGAATAGATAGCTATTCAGTTGGCGATCAGCATAAGTAGGAGACATAACAGGTGGCCCAGAGTTTGAGATGAGCATGATGCTGATGGTAAAGAGCAGCATTTCCAGCCCACCTTCAGTGTAACCACTGGGAACTATCTTGACATCATAAAAAAAAAAAAAAAAAAAGTCTTGAAAGATGTTTTCTGATCTAAATCTTGCACAAGGAAGAAGTTTTCTGATTATGTTACAGGTAGTGGTAGTCTATAAAAGCAGGTGCTCGGACCATGTTCGATGCTACCCTAAGTTCTCTGCTTTCCTTTAGTTAGGTTAGTACAGAGAATATTACAGATATTAATTACCTGTACTTTCTTGCTTGTTGGTAATCCTGTAGTTTCTGTCTCTGGAGAGAATCCTATATATGTTCACTGGTTGAACACAGGTTGTGTCTCTGCTGCACGGAGTCCTCTGATTATCCCACCCTGGAGAAATCTGTGGTCCCAGGTTTGTGAGCTGAGCTGGCAGGAATGATGAGATGTGGGAGGTGGTTTAGCCTGCTCCCATTCTTCTTTCTTTAACATGGAGCTGTTGCAGGCAGCAGCACCATGATGGGGTGATCCTCCTCCTCCAGACCAGCTTAGTCTGGCCCCAGGACCTTTGAGGGCTGTAAGGACTTGACAAATGGTGGTGGTGGGGGGGGGAGGTTGTGGGGAGAGTGGTAAACTGCAGTCACCCATATGGTAAACTCCTTCATCAAGCCCTGAAAGCAAACCTTGCTCAAATCACAGGTGGATCCCTGAACTTGGATACTTCGTGCTTGATGGCTTCGTTGTTGGCTCCCTAAAGAACTGCTGGACCGTGGGCGGGGCTTGCCCAGGGCAGGAGTGTACCGGAGATCAGTATCCTTCCATACTCAAGCACCTCTGGGCTTGATCCTCTCTGAGGTCAAGAAAGCATTTTGCTCCCATCAAGGGCTGTGTAGCCCCTGGCAGCGGGGGAGGCAGGTGGGGTCTCCCAGGTACAGGCAATGCCCAGGGCACCAGCCGGCTTCAGCAAGACAGGAGCGCCAGTGATTAGATGGATGCAGGACAGGTTGCACAGAGACAGACAAACGGGACGTTTCCACAACCCCTGCACCCACTTTGCTCTGTAGTGGTGGGGACAAGGGGTACCCCAATGTATCCCAGTTGTATGCTGGTTTATAACTGTGGTGTTAAAAGGGAATTGTTTGAGCATGTATGCCAAATTTGAGACTGAAGCTCATTTTTACAGCTAAGTTATAAATCTGGAAAGTAAGGGTTTGTAATAAAAACACTGGTACAATCTTGAAGCACAACAGTGCTAGTGGCAGTTGCTGCTGTGGTGTGGTTTGAAGAAATAATAGTGTGTGGAATAGCTTGTGTTAATTACTCTTAAACCTGTTAGTGTGTTATGCCTGGCAAACCCCAAGAAGCTCAGCTTGCTGTGACAGAGGAATGGTGTTTAGTTTGGGGTTTACTTTTTTATAAAATCCAAACAAAGAAAAGATTAGACACTATAATGATTTCATGGTTTAAAATCTCTGTGCTAGAAACAACCTAATTAAATTCCTGACATCATCAGTTTTGTTAGTAAATAGTAACCATGGATGCAGAAGAGACTTGCATCTCATTACATTCAGCATAGGGTTTCAATGCAAGAGCCATTAGCTGTGGTGTGGAAGTGTAAAAACAAAGGGAAAGTATGGGACACTTCCCCCCTCCCCCCGCCTTGATCCAGAACACAGTCCTGGAAGTATATCTGTAATTAATTAGCGGGGCTTTAATGTAGGGCAGTAGGCCATAGGTTTTCTCTAGTGAATTTAGGAAATGGCAGCATATTGCACAAGATAGAGGAGGCAGAATATATAAAAAATACTCAAACTTCAGGTGTAATAAGTAATTGTACAGTGTAGTCAAAAAAGCAAGTACATATTTTGCACTCAGTCATGAAGGTATTTATATGTAGTATGTCTCTATCTCAAGATCAATGCAATCCAGATGCATAAATTATTTACTACACCTGTCTTAATGTGGTTAAAAAAAAAAAAAAATCCAGATTTACTTGGATAAGTGGTGACAGCATTGCATGTTTCAAGCTAGAGTGAATTAGCATGCAGACAGCAAACATGGACAGAAGGGAAACAGACTTTCACATAAAGGAACTGATTAGAATTACTCAATGCTACTCTTTCTTTAAGAGGAGATGTACTAGTTAGCACTTCATTTCAATACAAACAACAAACAAATGATGTTCAGTTACCAGGGTTTGACATAAAACTGGTGTCTTCAAAGGAAGTGAGGCTGATTCAATGCAATTAGAACAGATTTTCTTGTGAATAAACTGGTACAATGTGTCTGAAAGCCACTATGCAGATATTTGTCCACTTTGTAGATTCCAGTTCAGCAGCTGAGAGGGTTTATGCTCAGCCTTGCAAGCAGTGATAGTGGTTTCAAAGCCAGTAATGGGGTGCTCAATGAGCACATATGCAGGTGTCTAACGGATTTTAATTTTTACGTTAATAAATGACCTCACTTTATCATTAAAGGTGCATTACAGATATATTTGAAGCTTTGCTAAAATCCATGTGACAATCACATGGAAAAATAACAATACGAAAAACATAATAAAACCTCATTCAGATAACAATAACTTAATGTGTGTCATGAGTTTCAAAAGGGAGATTTGCTTTAAAAGCAGTGGCATCAGCAGTGGCTGATCATCTGCTTCTTGCCATTATTCCTAGTGGCTCTGTGGGAACAGGGTTTTTCTAGAAACTCAGGTAAGGTTCAGCCAGAGTCGCAGGGGGCCATACCCTTCTTCCTTATGAAAAGATGAATGCTGTGCAACTTTCTGTTACGTGGCAACCCCCAGTGCCTTTCTTTTAAGGAAAATGGGGTGATCTGGAGATTGTGGGACTTGGTACTGAAATTCCCATGACTTTTAACAGGCATTGGATCAGAGGCTGTTCTGTGACTCGTTGCACACAACCCAGTTTTCAGAAGATGGTGTTTAGGTTTCTCCCGTTGTATGGGATTCCTTTCCTGGTGGATGGAGTCAGAGTATGCTTCATGAGCAAGGCTGTCTTAGGAATCTATGAAAGTATTACCTTTTTAATATGAAAAGGGGTTTTCAGAAACTTCCTGTCATTGTTTAGAAATGTTTTAGCTGTCAGTGAATGGAAGAAAAAGACAAACAGGAAAAAAAAAAATCATTTGTAACTTTGATAGTGAAATATGTTGGGGGATAAAGGAGCCTGTATTGGAAGCTGCTATCAATCAGAATGTACCTAGCATATAATACTGCCCTGGAGACCTCTTAAATGTGGAACTTTGTGCAATAAATCCATTCCTGCAACATGTTTATTCCTTTGTAAGATTTGTGGGAAGCAGAGATTTCCTTGCATATTCTGTATACTCATGCATAAAATCCATATTTATAATCCTGCTGCATATATTCTGCATGTTTGATCAACAGTATATTAATTTGTTATATGGATTTGTTCTTTGCAACCCAGCCCTCTTTTAATGAGAAATTTCAGTGTCCCTGGAGAAATTATGAAAATAAATATTCGGCAATTCTTTTTTTTTTTTTTTTTTTCTGATTAATATGTATATCATGTGGTTTGTCATCTTGGTGCCCACAAAAGGACTTACTAGATCTAATGGGGAAATTACATAGCTATACTGCTAACCTAAAGCATTAAGCGAATTCCTTGCTGAAATTGATGGTCATTACTTCAGGACTTTTTTATTAGCAGAAATTCTGTCCTATTTCTAATGCAAAACTTTACTATATCAGAATGCCTTTCATCAATTGGTTGGAATAACTCTTCTGAATGGAGGTGGCTTTTCTTATATATCATCTTCAGTTCATTAGCTACATTTTTTTAATCATCTGGAGAGAACATCTGGCTTTTGAAAGAAAAGATTTTTTTGTGGTAACTACAAAAAAGGTAAAAAAAGTGGTGTTTTCTAAATGGGAGATGCTCAAGCATTCATGCAAAGCATTCAATTAGAGATACTGATATTTAGTTTTTTAAAAATGGGGAAAATGTTTTCTTGTTAAACAACAAAATAGTAGTAAAATACCATGTTTTAAATGTGATGTTTATAGTACCAATAGCCTTGATTCTAGTCCATTTCTGCTTCTGTTCTTAGACTCTATTGTTCAGCTGGCAGTGAAGTGGACCGATAGCTGAGGCCAGACTGGTCACTGCATAGAGAAACCGCCCTCCTAAAAGAACTCTGATGCAAATGATTAGTCAAGAAGTGCTAAGGGGTGAATGCATCCTTCTCCAGTTGCTGCTATAATTGAAAGAGGATTGTGGTCCTTAGAAGATCCAAGTTTTTTTACAGCTTGAATTTTTCTGCCTATCAAATACTTTGAACTGGCTTTGCCTTATAATGGCAAGTTTTATGTTTCTGTTTGAACTTTTACCTGCCCCTGGAGCTTTGCCCCAACTTGCTGAAATCTTACTTTTCATGTGGAATTCCTCCAATTTTTCAGGTGGAATTTGAAATTAGTGACAGCGCCTTTTTTTTCCTGCAGGGTGCTTCCTAACGGAGGAGGCTCTCTCTGAAGAGGGCAATTACCTGAAAACCAGAAGCAGCCCTTGTGTGCCCGTTTCTGACACCTAACTGCAATTCTGCGGTTGCATGGCCCTGTGCAAAGAGACCTCCAAACCCTCTGTGCTCTACCAGAGCAGTTTTCTTTTCTTGCAGTCAGACAGCAATAAGGATGAGAGCTGGTTCTCTTGGCTCTGGCCATTTTTGTAAACTCCATTGTCCTTGTGCCAGGGGAAATGGGAATGCAGATTTATGATGGTATAGCAAGGGACACAGGAGGGAGTCATTTGTAAGATCTCCCTGCTGCAGTGAACAGCTGTGAAGTCCTGATTGCTAATTTCTGTATACTTTCATCTTTCTCTTGTTATGAAACAAGTACTGGGAGGAAAAAATCTTTCCAGAAAGGAAATAAAAGTAGGAAAAATGATTCAGTGAGGGCAGCTTGACATAAAGAATACTCTTTTCCTGGAAAAAGTGCTGCTTTCATGCCGATTTTCCCATGGGTGAACTTGAGGTATCAATAGAGTTGAATTCTCCTATTAAAAGAAATTCTATTAAAAGAATATGGAGTGAGTATGATTGCAGCTCACTGGATTTTTAACCTGGGCATTAAAAAATGCATTTAGATTTTTCAAGTGTTCCTAGGTAGGGGCTTGTGAGCCTGAACTGCTCAGATATCAGGAGGACCTTAAATGTGCCTAGAAAGAACATGTCTGCCATGGACATGAGTTAGCAAGGTGGATTATCTTCCATTCCTGTTTCAAGCAAGATGTTTCCCTCAAGCACATTTTCTGAATAGTTTTCCAGGCTGCTCTGATTCTTCATATCTCTTATTTTTCCTATCACTGTTCTTTCTTCAAAACTACTGGTGCTGGGGGCGGGGGGGGATGACACACATGCATGCTGATGTGTTTCACCTATGAGGGACAGAAAAGAGGATCCATTTTGGCCACAAGCTTGGCATGGTATTGAAGAGAGTGGTGAAAGTAGAAAGCAATGTGTTGAGTTCTCATAGATGGTTGTGGGAAGGGTTTTCTGTAGAAGATTGTTACGTTAGGAAGAGAGTCTCTAAGTCAAATAGCAATCTCCGATGTGTTATTGCTACCAGATACTGTCAGACATTGCCAAGCTGGGCAGGTTTCCCTCCTCTATCACCCCTGTGTAAGCATCTGCTCTCAGCCTGGTGGCGGAGTGCAGTGTAACTTGAAATAACACTGCGCCTGGTAATAATAGGTCAACAAAAATAGGAAAACAAAGCAAACAAAAAACCACACATACACACAAAACCAAAACCAAAACAAACAAAAAACCCCAACCAAAAAAAAACCAAACAAACAAACCAAGAAAACAACACAAAAAGAACACAAAAAAACCCCAACATGTTGGGTTCCTGTTTTCTGTAGTTTGGAGCTTGTTTCTGAAAGGTAGATTGGCTATTTTAGACTTTGTCTTTTGACTTCTGTGCTGAGTTATGAGGCATCGTAAGAGGCTTGCCAAAAAGATATTTTGTTGTCACAGCTCACCTGTGGATCCCTGTGCGCATAGTGGTAGTGATTCAGATCGGCTAACTTGATAATGAGTTGCTGTCTTGCCAAGGCAGCCCACACTCATTGCCTAATCACCTCGTGCTTTTGAGGAATCATATCAGCTTTTTACATTTGTGTTCAGTTCAGAAGAGGGATTGGGAACTGGCCCAGAGAGAAATCTTAACTTGCTTCGGGCTGTAAGTGTCAAAGGTAGATTATCCAAAATGTTGGCCCAAAGACAAAGGACGACAGCAGTCGTCTTTACTCAGGAGGAAATGAAATGCAACAGCCTGCATGAGTCATGCATTTTTAGTACATCAGCTTTCACTCTATTGCCAGAAAATGTACTAACTACATAAGACTTTGTCTGTCTTAAGTAAAGACATGTTTGAAAGCTCTGGCAATGAAAGAGCTAACATACCGGACTGTAGATGCTATTGTTCTCTCCAAGGACCTCACAATTTTTACTTGGTTCTTCCTCGTCTCCCTTTTCTGCATTTTTCTCCCTTTTAGACCTAAGAAAGGGCCTCTGAACATCAGAAAATAGATGCTCAGTGCTATCTTGAATAGTGTCAAAATGAGCCAGCTGTTCATTTTCAATGTCTCAGATCTGGTTTCCCCTTCTCACCCACCTTTAAAAGTGTGTCCCTTCTATGCTTATCCCAGTCTGAATGCTGCTCTGTACAAAATGTCTGGCCACTTGCAACTCATTGGACCATTTTTCCCCTCTTTTGGTGACAAACCATTTTCTATGTAGCTTCCTTATCACACGTTCATGAGTCCTGTCAATCTGTCCCTTCAGAGTCACAGGTAGCTAAGATCTCACTCTGTGGTAACCATTTTCACACAACATTTTCTGAGTACTTATGTGAGTTGGTGAGTATGTAATAGATTATTGAGAAAAGAGAGAACTGATTGTATCACACAGCTTGGAAAATTCTCTTAGCAAACAACAAGAGGAAAGACTCATTTTGGGTAGCAAAACATTCCTAATTGAAACTTGGATCAAACTTTTGCATTTAACTAGTATCATTTTGGAGTCATTATCTTTGTGTCATTTTAAATCCAAGCTGCCCTTCCACATTAGATGATACCAACAAATTACAAAAGATCGATTTCACACTGTAAACATGACCTTTTTTACAAACAATCCATGCAAATTAGTAGCTGAATGATCAGATTGTTTCAAAGAATATTGCAAGAAGTAGTGATTATGCTGAATCATTGTAAATAATTCCAATATTAAGGGTTCTGCACACAAAAAAGGCATGCTTCATAAAAATGTCATATACCAGACAGAGTATTGGAGATTTTTCAGAGGCCCGTGAGTCAACTAAGGCAACTCTCCTGTTTATTCCCACTTTGTGCCTTTGAAAATATCCCCAAGGTGCAGGTTTGGGTTTTTTTCTTACTTCCAAAGCAAAGCTGTATTAGGTTAATTATTACCTTGCAAGAGGCAAGTTAAGGTGGACATTGATGCAAATCAGCTGTCTGTGAATACTCCTTAATGCAGTGTACTTTAGATAGAGGAATAATTAGGTTTATCTCCATGCATCACATACTTACCTAAAAACAATACACAAGGAATAAGTTTAAATTCAGAATATTCTTTGTATTCTTTGTCTTTCTTGGCACAAACAGTGTATAAAGCCTGATTAATAGTGGTTCTGTACAATCTTATGCATCTAGTGCAGATATCGGTGTGTAAAATCTGGCAGAGAGGGCCATCAGATGGATTTGTAATGGTCTCTGAAGGGTCTTTGGCTCCATAAGCCAGTTAATGGATTGCACACAGCCATATGCAGCGTTTCCATTTCTTACGGCTATAATGGAATAGTAGTTTTCATTTAATAACCAACCCAAGTATAATTCAATACAAAGACATATTATATTCCATTTTAGCGAATGAAGCATGCCACAGCTTAAGTGGCCTATCAGAGCTTAAAAAAAAAAAAAAAAAAACTCCTCACTCTACTTTTTCCCTCTCAATGAAGCTTGCCAAATACCAAGATCTTTAAGTGCAAATTCTGGTCGTGAGTATATACTGCGTCCTAGTATCTAGTTTACTGATGACATCTAAGGCTTTGTTTTGGGTAGCTGATCTATTTCTTAAACTCATAACTTAAAGGGCTAATTTCTTGCATGCTGGCTTCACGAACAGTGCTATTACAGTCAGTGAGGAGAGCTGTGGCTGTTACATTGCTTGGTGGAAGTATATAAAACCCCATCAAAAAGCCACCAGCACCCCTAGCTTCAGGATGAGGCTCTCCCAGTGAGCTGGAACTTCTGCCTTGGATGCCAAAGATTCCTGTAGAGTTTTCCCCAAGGGCTGGTCTAAAAACAGAGTAGAAAGTGGGTGTCATCCTTGTAAGTTTACAGAGTGGCATGAGCCCTTGTCTCTGTATAGTTAGAGGTGAGACATGTACAGGAGCACTAGGCCGCAGCAGACCTGTCCCTACGCTCACTGGGGTCACAGGAGCTTTGCACTGGTTTTGAGGAGTCTTGGATCAGGCATACAGTTGCCACTAAGTAGACAAATCTTGATTCATTCAACCCTCCAACCATGTGGAGAAGTTGAGGAGGATAGGCATCATGTCTTGGGGCCCATGCTTGTTCCAGATTTACTGTGTAGGGCAGAAAACCACTTATAACCAGTTCTGGACTTCTTTCTGAAGGAAGAAAATTAGCTGTACATAATATGTAGTGCTATTACTTCTGAGTAATCTGTACTTCAAAGTCAAATAAAGCTCACCTGCTACCTTGTGAAATACATGTGGGATTTATCCTTAGGTTTGTCACTAAAAATTGCCTGTAAGAAATCCCAGCAGTCAGTGAGAATACATGGCTAAGAATCCAGCTATGGCTCTCTGGACCTGAGTCCTCCAGGGACCATCACAAATCTCGTGATGTCTTCCAAGGGCTTGATTTGTGCAGATGATGCCCTGATTTAGCAGAAAGATGCGTATAAACTCAAGCCACCAGCAGCCTCTATTGGCGTCATAGATGTAGAGGCTCAAGAGAGTACATTATTCCAGCAAATGTCAGCGTTAATTTATACTTGCTCAGGGCTCATCTGCTTTTTTCCCGCAGTCTCTTGGAGAAGAGAGATTAGCCACGTGCATGCAGTGTCTAGCAGAGGAAGCCAGGACCTGGAGAGCGGTGTGTGCTGTGGGAGGAGGGGTGGTGAGGGAGGGGTGGCAGCAGGCTGACCTCCAGGCATAGGTGTTTTGTCATTGCTTGTGACACTCTCTGTTAATGGAAGTACCATGAAACCTGTGTCACTAGGAAGCTGCAGAGATGCCTCCCCAGATGAGTTGCAATTTAAACTGATGATCTGCTGGCAAGAGCCACTAATATAAACCTGTTGCAATAGGAAAAAAAAATACTGAAATCAGTGGACTTTAAGAGTTGGTCCCACAGTAGGACTGGAACTAAGGGGTCAAATTCCCCTGTGTCATTACGTTTAGAATTGCGATTGCTGTCCTACTCATGAACAGAACCAACAGGGAAAAGTTTTCACTGACACTCAGATTTACCTGAGCTATTGCATTCAAGTTCTATCAATTGGAAAAGTAATTTTCAGCTCCAGGATTTCTTTTTGCATTAGATCTAAAAGTCACTATGGTGTAAGTTAAAACAGCAAAACATGACTTCCAATGTTTAACCAAAAGAAATCAGTTTTTAAATATAGTTGTTAAAAAATGCGATGGTATGTCTAACATGTAATGTACATTAAAACGTAGGCCAGTGTGCTTCCTTTTTATTTTTCTGATTCTGTATCACACTTCGTCCCTTTGCAAAGGTGTTGAGCATTTGCCCTAACAAAAATCCTGCAGGCCAAGTTATGCAAGAGACCTTCCCAGTTCCTCCACTTCCAACTTTTGCTCCAGGGGATGCCTCTGGAAGTCCATTTGGAGTGAATGCATGGGGCAGCTGCTGAAGCAAAACTGAGGACAGTGGACTTGCCCCAGCATTGCAGAACCAGGTGGCTTTTTGGTTTTCTTGAAGCGCAGATTTCTTCTCCAGAATTCTCCTATTGGAAATGTTTGTCATAGACACTTCAGCACTGAGATCTTTAGCAAGCGTGTTTGTCTAAAACTGACAACATTGAATGCCAATTAGAAAAAGCTCTTTTCAACATGTATTTTTTATGAATAGCATATTTTAAACTAATGTGTTTCAAACTGCGTAGGCAAACTTCCCAGGCATATTTCAGCAGTGACTCGTGCCTGTTCTGCTGTTGCTGTTCCAGCCTCCAGGCTATCAAGCTGCTGTTGCCCTTCATTATGAAGTGGACTAGGAGTATAGTATGGATCTAACATCTGGAAGTTTGGCTTAGTGAAACGTGGTGCTTTTTCCATGTCTGTCAGTTTGCTCCTCTCTCCACTGCAGATTTCACAGGTAAATGGTCTATCTCCATGCCAGCGTCTTTCAACATGATCCTCCCCTACAGCAGTTCACATACCCAGTGGGTCACTTTCTGTAGGTCTTGGATGTCTTGTGCGGAGCAGCTTTGCAGAGGCTCTTGGCCAGAAGTGTAAGACAAGCTGATGGCTGTCCACGGAGCAAGTTGCTTGTCTCAGTTGACCGCCTCTTGCTCTGTGAAGCTGAGCTTGAATAGGACTCTTGGCACTTGGCATCGGTTTGGGCAGGATTTGACTTCAGGGAATGAGACAAGTTAGTGTGAATTAAACAAGTTTGAAGGCGTGTTCTTAGGCTAGAAAATGTAATTGTACAGCAGCTGGTCCCCTATAATGCCTTTCCTATAGCAACAAAAGTTATCTTCAGGACCTACTCAGACTTCCTACAGGTGGTTGTTGCATATGATGCTGTGTGCTCACTGGAATGTGTATTGATCAAGGGCTGCATGCTGGCTGCTTGGTAAACTTCACTCAGGTGTATTGTTGGGTCCCTTGATGTAACCCTTGCAATCAAATTGTAGGGAAGGGAGTGATTCTCATGCCATGACAAGGGCTTCCCATGAGAGCCTGCATCGCCACCAACATCATGGTTTGCAGGAAGGCTGCCATGAGGCTAACAGCAGTCCTAGAAATCCTAGAAATTTGGTCCTAGGACCCTTGCGAATGTCAGATGGGGGAAGTTAGGTGAGTTAAAGGCACATGTGCTAATCCATAAGCTAATGTGAGCAGGAGATATAAACCATGCCATACATGACTGGTGGCAACCAGCCTGCTTTTGTCATAGTTGCAGGAAGGGTCATGCTTTTTCACTAGACTCAGCTTGTGTTGTGCTGGAAATCCAGAGCCCTCTCCTCCTCCCTTTCCTGTGCTCCTTCCGAACAAAATACCCATCTGCTGCTGCAGTCCTCCGGCCCCTCTTGCTGGATGACAGCTGTGGAAACTTGTGCCTGGGTATGTTTGCCCTGAGTTAACCCTGTGTTCTCATCCTCCCCTCATGAAGGGAGGAAGGAGGTACTACCATTTTATGGGATCCAGCATGTGGACACTTGCACTGTGGACACGCAAAAAGTTGAAAAGGTCTGCAAATGCCTGCTAGTGATGGGTGGGAGTAGCAGCAATATGTTTTCTCGTTGTATGTTTGTTCTCATCAGAGGTTTACTTTACCTCATGCCCATATGGTAAAGATAATGAATGCTGCTGTACCAGCTAAGTACTGTACAGTGGTTCTGAGCTATAAAGTTGTGTTACAAAGCTGAACACAAACAAGTGTTCTGAGGACAGAAAATGGTGGCTAGTGGGAACAGTAATGTGAGATGTCAGAGGAGTTAATTTATTTTGATAAACTACTTTATATTCCAGGATGCTTTTTCTCATGTTGATAAAGTGTCAGTCTTAGCTATGAACTTTGCTATTTATGACCTTTCATGTAAAGTTGCAAGGCAGAAAGGAAAGATAAACAACTTGAACAATACAATTAAGGCAAACCCAGAATTCAGTCAATGAGAGACACCAGTGTTAAAAATCATCCCATGGAAACAGAGCTATTTGAAAATGCAGTGGCATCACTTACAGTACAGTGGGCAATTAGTTTTAATTAACTTCAAATTCTGACACATAGTTAAAGACCATCTTTTCTGAGTGCCCAGCTAGACAAATCAAAGTTGGGCCATTTTGTCCTGCTAGAAAAAGCTATTACAAGTATTATAATGATGCTATTCACGCTTCTATTATAAGTATTATGTCATCTTTTTAATTTTTTATGAAATAGTACTTTTGGAAGATGATCTTGCTCTGTGCCATAAGCCTTGAATAAGGGTACTATTTTCCAGGAACAGCAGATTGAATTTTTAGAAGCTGTTTTGAATTCATTAACAATTCCAATTAATGAAGTCCAACATGTTGTGATTTTTTTACCTGTCAGCGAGGAAATGGCCAGGAGTTAATCAGAAATTACAGGCAGGTTTTGATGCGTATTTTTAAGGTTAAATCTGACACTTTAAATGTGATGCTGTACATCTGTCACTATGGGAACCCTAAGCACAAATTTTGTGGGAGGTAAGGAGGTGGCTGCTTTGCATTACAACTGCTCAGTGGAGCATGTATGCCCTGTCACAACCTGCAGCAGGGGCCACATATCCCTCTGTCCTGTGTGTCTAGCCTGTTGGACCATTTCAGAGACCAAAAATTTAATTTCTCTTAGCAACGTCTTTTTATGAAGTTCAGTGTTTTAAGAGAATGTGGTGCTCAGAAAAGTTCCGAGAACTGCATGGCAGTGGAGGTCATCCTTAAAATGTCAGTAGGTTCCTGCTAATGCGGCATCTGTCTGGTTGCCCCTCTGGGCCTGCCTGCACCCTGTGGGAAAGGCAGGGCAGAGAATCCCAAGCTACTGCTGACCCAGGCTGAGATCACCACATGGCTTAGGACAGCAGCCCCCTTGGACAGTTGCTTATTAGCTGCATGTTTGTTGCTGTGCAGCACTATTTTCAGTCCTGAACTGTGAATGTCCCTGTATATCCTCATCCTTAGCTCTGAGTTTGGTGTTGGTGTTCATGGAACCAGCTGTGAGTTCTCGGTGTTCACTCTGGTATTACTCTCATGTGGTTGGGAGGAGGAACTTATTAAAGGTGCACAGAAAGTTACTGACTTCTTTAATATGAAATCTATTTCCATTATTAGTCTTTTGAAGTATGTGGAACTAGAGACAGATACTTCTGCTTACATTATGCAACCTTTACTCCTTGAGTAATCTACTTGATTTCCCTTGGGCTGTGTGGCAGCTTCTCACATGAGTAAGTTCAGAACCTTCTTGCTTGCCCCAGTTAAATTGATTTGTACGCTGAGCCATGCAGATAAGGGCAAAGAATTGTAATCATCTTCTCAGCTGCTCAGTGACCAGGATGCTTTAGGAAGAAGAATTCAAACAGAACGAGCTGGTATTACTGAGATGGGAAAACTGTTTGTTACCATGTAGTCACCTTCACATCATGTTCCTCATGCATCAGTTATCTGCCCTGGGAGATGCTGTATTTCTGGGTAAGAAAAGTCTGTATGCCTTTTCCTCCCCTACATCTCTAGTGTGATTTTAAGATGCCTGTTTCTTGGGGCAATCTTTTTATGACAAGAGGAAAAAGCTGCTCATCTGGGGATTGGACTGATTTTTCTCTGACATCAGCTGAGAATGTACACCAGTCTCTGGTGGCCAGGGTGTGATTTGAAATTGTGATCTAGAGAGGGAGAACTCATACATTGCACATGGTGTATCTCGTGTAGAGAACATAGTAGGTCTGATCTTTGCCAGAGGAGACAAGTCAATGGGCTAAAGGATTTTTGGTCTGAACAAAAATAATTGTTCTCATGCTGTTAAAAGGAAACAATAGAAAATTATGAGAAAGTGGAAGTCTCTTCAGCATTGCCTATAGGCTGGTTTCTCTTAACTAGTGGCTGTCCTGATTTGCTGGGTTGTTGTACCAATTGTATTTCTTTCATAGATCTTTGGTTGGCCGGTGGTCTACTACATTTTTAAAAAAATGAGCATTATGGTATAGTTAACAGCTGTGCCTTTCAGGCATGATTTTTTCCTTTCTCTTAGAAAAAAAAAAAAAAGTAAAACGGGCACTTTTAAACTGTGCATTTGAATAGATCTGTCTGGTCGAGTGAAAAATAATGCATGAAATAATGAGGCAGCACAGGAATACTGCATTCTGACCATCAAAAAGGTCTGCACACATTTTTTCCATGTGGAGTACATACAGCACAGGAAACAATTCATGGTATGGCAGCATACTTACTCTCCTTGTGCTCAGTACTTTGAGTGAATGAGAAGAGAAGGAAATGGGACCCCTAAACAATGATAGGCTTATGCTGGTAATTTTTCTATTAGTTTCATAGTGTTCATCACTTTAACAGGATGAGAAAATTTTAAGAAAATTTACCAGAAATAATTTTCTAGCTGTGCTTTTTGGACTTGGCATAGTTATGAATATTTCATGCATGACTTTTTTTAACTATTAAAATCTATATTTAAAAATTCATGCTCAGCTTTAAAGTTTGCTCTGATTTGAAATATAGCAGTCTTCAGAAAATAGATTTAACATTCTTAAAAAGAAAAAACCTGAAAATTATAAAAAACTGGTAAAATAAGCTTGTCTTAATTACAGATTCTTCTGGACAGAGGATTTTGCATTTCCTTTGAGGGTGATTAAGTTGTTTTTTAAAAGAAAATCAGCATGTGGTTTGGTCTCATTCCAGTGACTTAAACAGGTCCTTTAATTTTACTTCTGAGTACTCAGCAGAGTTCCTCAGGTGCTTCGGTAAAACATGTACCTTGGAAAATCTGACCTCTAAAGCTAAAATAAGGCTTTAAAGACTAGATTACTAACTTTCCTGGAATGGCTGAGACACACACACAGTAAGTCTTCGCTCTGGCAGCTGAATTGGCAAGAGTAGACCTCATGCCCATAAAGTCCCATTGGTGGAGAGTCCAGTGTTGGAGATAAGCTTATCTTAAACATAAGGGAATTAGTCCAGCTTCCATTTAAATCGCTGGCAAAGCTCCAGCTATATTCAACAAGAGAAGGGCTGTGGCAACAGGCATACAAAACCCTGTTTCTAGGCCTGATCCCTGCTTTTCTTACACATCCAAAGCTCATGCTGAGTATTGTGGTCACTTTAGCAGGATTAAGACTGAGCGGATTGTTTGGGCAGATTTATATTGCTATTCATTGTAAGAAGTACTGATGCAGTTCTCAGTGATGTACAGTTAATAAATATTCATTTGTTAAAACAACAAGACACCTGTTGACAAGGTAAACTGTGATAGTTCCAAGCAAATTGCTGAAGTGCGGTAGAATGTCATATACAATACTTGGCAAAATGGCTGCTCTGTTATCTGCAGCCCTCTTCCAGCAAAGCACTTAGGCATGTGTTTGCCATTAAGCACCTGACTACCTCCAGAAAAGTCACTCTGACTGCCCTGCTGTATCTGGAGCACATGTTTTGGAGAAACAGGGCCTAAATTACTTGGGGTCCTGTATTATGCATGTGGTGCGTGTTCTCAGCTCTCCAGGAGGTCATTCGTGCCCAAACATGGCAGTGGGTCTGAACAGCATTTTGTAGGGGGAACACCTAAGGTGCCTGTCGCTTTATGCTGTCCTGGGCTCTTGTGGTGACCTTTGAGAGCTGCAGGGTGGGAGAAGTAGCGTAGCTTTGACCTGGGTGAGCAGGAGGCTTCTAAGGTGATTTTTCCTCTGCTTTTGAATGTAGAAGCCTGTATGGCTAGTTTGTTCTTCTGGGTTGTTTTTTAGATTACAAGTTAAATGTTCTAAATTTTTTCTTTTTTTTTTTAAAAAAAAAGAGAGAATTAATCTCTTGCCGTCTTGATAGGAACAAAGTTAATATGAGCAAATTGCTTGAAGAATTTGCACTTCTAGCTATTAAAATACAACTTCAGGCAACTACCTACAACACTGAGCTCAGCCTCTCATTACTACCTATGGGAATGTATAATGGTTAAACCAGCTGCAGGTGGGATCCCCTGTTGTTCCAGGAGCACATTAGAAGCATCTTGAGGGTTGCAAGTAACCTTAAAGAAATCAGACATAATGGCCTCAAACAATAGCAATTCTTGTAGCTCATAACGTGCTCCATATGCCTGAAAGGTACTGTGCAAACAGGCTGTTCATGGGAGACTTCTTGGGTTTGGCTTCTCTGGAAACTGAATGTATTTGTGAAATGGAAAATACTCACAGATGCTGAGCGTAGTTCTGTGCTGAAATGCGTGCTGTAGCAGTTGATAGCGACGCATGCTTAGGGCGGTGAGAAGACTGCAGAAGACCTCTCTGGTGGTCTCAGCCCCAGGAGGGGTCTGTGTCCCCCCAAACAATATGGGATGTAACTGCTGCTGCCTTTTGTACAAAACAACAATTTATATATGCAGTTGGTACACAGGGATTTGTTTTCTGGTGTGCTTTTTTCTAGTCTCTGCAGTAACTGTTGGCTGGAGGTAACACTTGTCTCCTGAAGACTCTTCCATGGCCTCCATGTCATCTGCTAGGAATTTCAGAATTGCAGCAAACCGTGCATGATTTTCCTACCTGCTGCGCTGAGAGGTTTTACGTCTTCTGCTGTCTCTACTCTGTACCCGTTTTCCTTGACAACCCACGTTCCTCTTTCCTCTAAGAGAGCCTGTCTCCCTTGCTGTAGATATCCCTTCTCGGGAGACCCTGGCCCAGTGCCGCCTGGGGCTGGCTGGCCTGCAGAGGCTGTGCAGATGCTCTGCACGTATGGCTCTGAAAACTTTTGTGTCCGGCTTCCCGTGAGGCTGCGCAGCGGCACATCAGCAGTCCCCACAGCCACCTTTTGCTGCCTCGCGTGGGTTAGCGCGGTGGGGGAGGCCAGGCCTCGCCCGTGGGCTCCGGCACCCCC
>KL256438.1:9561-42998 GCA_000699545.1 Podiceps cristatus
ACTGCAGCAATTGCCCTCTGCAGAGGGGCCGGTACCCAGAGCAGCCGATCCGCATCATGTCGCTCTTAGGGGCTGTAGCAGTTTCTACGGCTGCTTTCTTTTATCTTGGGTTGCGATTTGGGCTATTGCAGGGAATGTCATTTTTGTGAGGAAAAGTGGGATGAGAGGAGAGGAGTCTTCAGTATTTTGGGGGTGGGGTCGTGATGTCTAGGGCTGGGAGTGCGGGAATGCTGTAGGAAGGTGGGGATGGTAAGCAGCGCAGGAGAGCCCGTATGGACCGGGAGGTTGGAGTCAGGGGAGTCAAAGGACTGAAATCTGGCTTGGGGCAGCGTGGGGCATGCGGTGGAGATGGAGGAGATGGAGGCTGTATATAGATAGTTACATGGATTCTGAGGTTGTAGAGCACTGGTGAACTGTATTTTTAATAGGATAAAAATTATTTTAAGGTGTTCATTAATGTTTGAAGGCAAGCAACTTTGTTAAAGACTGGCTCTGACTCTGTGAGTGCATTCTTTGACACACATACCAAATACTAGAGTAGCTAATAAGTAGATAATTTAATAGGCCAACTTAATTTTGTGGGTTTATTTGCATTCTTTGGCTGAATTGGAATGTCAGAAGATGGAATAATAAAGTTTTCACATGACAAGTGATTTGTAAAGGCACCAGGCCAGAAGAAATTACTTAGTTTGTGAACTGTGAAAATGTACATACTGAAGAACATGGGAATTCTATTATTAAATCAATGATGAGGATAAATAGTCTTCAAAAACATGAAGCTGTGTAAAGAAAAAGAGATCTTGTACCAATAGTATAACATGTAAGAAATAAAATTTCTTAATACTCATACTTGCATTAGAATAGAGTTTTAACTTTCTGTTGCGATAGTGAAGGTGTTCAGCTCCCCGGACTGTGGCTTGTAGGCGTGCTAATCACTGTGTGTTACACTGCTGCTGGAATCCACTTCAAAGAGATTTACAGGGTTATCACTTGACTTAGTTCATTTTCACATCCAGAGGTTACGTTCTTACTTTTGCATGCTACCAGGAAGGCAGTCACAGATTTGAGAATTCTATATGGTAGTAGGATTTCTTAAAGTATCTGCTGCTTTTCATTTAACATAATGATATTTACTGCTGCTTATGTCTGTGAAATGGATTTATTTCAAGGCACACATTTTTACCATGGGCAGTAAACTGTTCTTGTGTATATGGAGTCAAACTTTTGTCTTTGTAAATACAGAATTATATCAATTCCTGAGCAGCACTTCTCACTAAAATGAATTAGTTTTGCCTGAAAAACTTCTATCATATGACCTAAAGCATGAAGCAGAAAAGCTCCTTTAAAAATTAAAAGAAATTCTGTAGTATTTAATACTGAAGGTTCAAATGTATCCTACTTCCATACCTGCTTTTGGATGGAGGGATCAGAATTTTGAAGATGGAAACGCACCTATGCCAGAAGGAAGCGTTTAGCAAATCTGAGACCATATTATCTGCGGTTAGCAAGGGAAAATAAACTAGCAAATTAGCGATTAGCAAAGAGCAGATAAAAAAAGTTTCTATGTTTGCTAGAAATCTTGGGATATCTGTCAGTGAAACAGCATATATGAGAACAGAATTTGGATTAGAGTGTTAAATTTCATATTAATATAATTTAAATTCTCACATCTTTCTTCTTTCATGAAATGCTTGTTTCCTTACTTTAGAAAGCATTGTTTAAAAAGATGTGAAATACCACATGATAACAAGGAAGGTGAATCAGGTATTTTCATGCTTGAATATGCTCCAGTTATTAAAAAAATACGAAATGGACAGCTGTTATAACTGTACTGAATTGTCCCTCTTGAATTTCAGTGTGCCCAAAATTTGAAAAGGTATTCCTTTCCAGGAACATTTCCCAACTTGTTAATGAAGTAATGAGTCACTGTGACAGATATATGGGAATGTTGAACATTAGAGAAAGACAGTGAGAGAGATTAGACTGGAACTTAGAACTGCTCCATATAGAAGTTAATATAAGAGTATTCGTTATAAACCTATCAGGAATGGGCTTTGTAATATTGTCTTTGTAATGTTTAGCAGTAGTTAGCCTTTTCCAGTCCCAGCAGGTCAGTATTCTACGTGATCATAGAATCATAGAAGAGTTTGGGCTGGAAGGGACCTCTAAAGCCCATCTAGTCCAACCCCCCTGCAATAAGCAGGGACACCTGCAACTAGATCAGGTTGCTCAGAGCCCCGTCCAGCCTGACCTTGAATGTTTCCAGGGATGGGGCTTCTACCACCTGTACACTGATGTGCAGTGCATATTCAGTGCATTTTAACAACATTAGTGATATTCACAGCTAGAATAAGATTACAGTGTCAGGGAAATTATATGACATTAATTACTTGTAATAAGTGTACTCTTATCACAGAATTTTGTTCGTATCCCCTTCTATTTTTTAACAAGACCAGATGTCTTTAAAGCTTTGAGTATTTCTTTTATGTGCCTACAGCTATGTAAAAAAAAAAAAAAAGTAACTGTTTTCTATATATATGTGTATTGATTATTTCTGTTTTGTAGTAATCAATGTAATTATAACTTTCTCCAGGGGCTGATCTCCATGTTTGTACTTCTAAAAATCCAACATGCTGTACCAAAAAGATGGAAGAAAGATATCAGACTGCAGCAAAGCAAGATATACAGCAAGTGCTTCAAACATCAAGTGCTACGTTAAAATTTTTAGTATCTCATAATGTGGCTGCTTTTCAAGGTAAGACTTTCTGCTTTTTGTTTCCAAACTTATTCTTGCTTTTCTTGATTTTCATCTTTGATTAGTTTATGCATGTAATAAAAATTATCTGTTAATTTTTAGTTTCTTCCTATGCTTTTATTATTTCAAAGACAAAGCATTAAATTGTGCAGATGATTAGAAACTGCATTGCTTGTGGAATTTGTGACTTTTAAAAAGTGATGTTAGAGAAAAAGTAAGAAACCATTTTAATAATATGCTTTGCTTTGAATTGTAATCCAGTAACTTTCTGTTCCCCTTGAACTTCTTTAATTTGGATGATACTAAAATGCAAAATTACTGCCTGGAGTGCTACAAAAGAGAGATTTTGTTATTCCAGTACTTCCACCCAACATGTTCTTTGTCATGTTCTAGTAGAAGTACTTGGGTAATTTGGTTTTGAGGTTCATTTTTGGGATCGAGATTTGTAAGCTTTTGTGTTTCTAAAAAAAAAAAAATAAATTGAGTTTCTAAGTTAAAAAAAAAGGAGGTTGAGTGACAGTTGTTCCAATGCACAATAGGAAGCTATCTGATAAATTAATAGTTATTTGGGCTAGTGGTGGGATTGTCTTTTAGCAATTACCCTGCATACTATTCCATTTTCTCTGAATTAATAAGACATAAGTTAATGCAGAAATTAGTTAGGAACTGGGAAGATGTGAAAAATAGTGGCAATATGAGGTTGTATGTAATAGAAAGTGATACAGGGTTTACATGAGTTGAGGACAAAGCCCTACAGTCTTGTCATTTGTCTGTTAATGTGTACTTACGGCCTTAATGACTGCTTGATTGGACAGGGTAAGATGGTAACTTCATACACGCTTAGGAAGTTGTCCTTCTGGTGACTCTTATTTTAAACCTGTGAAAATAAACTGATTAGCAGAATGAAACCAGCTGCCTAGCATCATAAATGGGCAGCAAAGTTGACTCTGGGGTCCTGAAGCCTTCCCTTTTTTGAAATTTAGTCTGTCTAATGCTAGAACCGAGTTGCAGTTGCACTCTGCCCCTGGGAGCATTGCTGTTTAGCCTGCCTAGCACAGCTGTCAACGGGTGTCATGATCAGGAGATCATTAGAAAAATGTGTGAAGAAATCTCTCCCTTCCTCTTTTCTGCCTTTGTTCTTCCTTCCAACTTCTTCATAATAGCTCTCTTTTTTTTTTTTTTTTCCCCAGCATAATAGTATAATATGTTGTATTACTTTGCTGACCTAGGGCTGTAGGTTCAGTAACCAACTGTACTTCCCTTAAGTGAGGGCTGTACTCTCTGCCTTGGTGTTTTAACACCTCCTTCTTTCCCCTACCTGTAGGAAAACCAAGCCAAATCAAAACCTTAGGTATCTAGATGACATACCTGTGCAATCCCAAGATTTCTCAGTCTTCACAAGAATGGGATTCAAGTGACAGTTAAGTGAATTTAAGTGAAATCAGGACCCAGAAGCTACATTTCTGTTGCTTTTATGTCCTGAGGGGCTCAGTCAGTGGGATGTTTTCAGAGTGCATGCAGTGTACATAGGTAAGTAGGCTCCCCCCTGGGGGAGTTCTCCCTGAAAGACAGGGATACACATGCCTTTGAGGAGATACGGTTCCAGGCCCTTCTCAGCTTGTAAAGATTCCCCTTGCATCACCTGCCAGTCTAGGATTCCCGAAACACCAATTCAGAGGCTAATGTGGGACATAGGCACTTTTCACTCTCCCACTAATGACATTTTACAGTGTAGAAAGGAATTCAAGAAGCACTAACCCAAAGAAAGCTGCTTGCCTCTGTAGCCTAGTGACGATACGTTCTCCTGATAGATGGTTTGAGGACTAACTGCATGAGAATTACAGTTTTTCATTTTTTTTTGGTGAAACACGTGAGCAGTTCTTGTTGCAGGAACACAAGCCGTCCTTCCCAAATATGTAGCCTAACACTAATTACTTCTCCCACTGGCTTTCTTTCATCATTTGCTTTTAAACAAATATTTTTCAAAGCATATACTTTATAGTATATATATTTTATATACCTTATACACTTCATATGTTTTTGAAGTACATGTTTTACTATTTTTGTCTTTAATTTCCTTTTATGTAAAGTAGTATAATTGAGAGAGAATATTCCATGGATTATGGTATCATTGAGATTTAAAACATTGTTTAACCTTGAAGCAGTTGTTTATGGGAAAACATGCTGTTGAACATACCACTCATTTTTGAAGAATTGCTACTGTGGCTAACTAAAATTCAAGCTAAATTATTTCATATTCAGAAACCATAAAAAGAAGCTGCTGATGTTTTTTGAGTTTTGAACTCTAGGAACATAAGATGACATTATACCTGGTCTGAATTCAGTTTTGCCCCTGCTTTGAGCAGGAGTTTCGACTGGAGACCTCCTGAAGGTCCTTTCCAATCTGAACTACTAACTATATGACAGTGTGTCTATCTCAGCCTTCACCGCCAAATCTTTAGGCGTTCCCCTTATGTTTAGCTGAGGCTGGGCTGTGCAGCTAGGAGTGCAGTTACCTCTCCTGCTACTTTGGCAACTGGACAGACATCTCAGCAGTTGCGCAGAAAGCGTGAAGGGAATCGCTGGGGCATTTACAGAGGGGAGCATGTCTCCTTGACTTTGTCCCTGTTGTCACCTGCCTCTTTTCAAGGTCTGTTGAGGTTGAATGCCTTGGCCTAAAAGAAGTGGACTAGATCCAAACAGAACAATCAGCTAGTGTTTTCTCTCAGTTTCTTACATATTCAGTAGGGAGGTGTATTTTCTTTTTCACTGTGAATCTTGTTTCTTTTTAATACCTTTTGAGGAGTGGTGAGGGAACAGAAGGATAGGTGAGAGTGAGATTCAATAAGATATTAATCGGGTAAGTGGGAGATGGACTACGGAGAGCAAGAAATCATTCTTCTCTTGGGAAATGTGACTAGAGGACTTAAGCTGCCTGATAATCGTGCTTCAGGACAGTTATTTTGAGAGGATAATATTCTTGCGTACTTCTGCATTTTTAGTATTTATTGTCTGAATAGTAACTGAGAAAGATTGTGAATGTTGTACAGGGATTACCGTAACAACTTCATTCTAGTGGAAATCATAAAAATACTTTTTTAACCTTCATTTTATATGCTCTAGACCTATATAAATACACACATATATATACACATATACACTCCTTTTGCACAGTTCTTAAATGTTACACAAAGTTCACACTGACCTTTGTCTATACCTCCAAACAGAAGAGGAGCAAGCGCCACCAGGGTCAACCCTTGTATAGTTGTGGAACATATAGACATAGAACAAGATAGCAGTTTGTCTGGTTGAATGGGAAATTTAGAGATAAAAATTAGGTTCTAGAGTCTAAAAGCAAATGGATTTTTCTTTGTGCTACTATATTTGGCAACTCTGGTACTGCGTAATTGATTTAAAAATATGGAACTGTGAATTTATGAATGTGGCCACCTGTCACCAAAACAGTGGACTTGGCAAGTATGCTTGTGTAAGAAAGAGGTAATAAACTGCATTCTTCAATACAGCGTTTCCTGACACTTTTACTACTACATAGAAAGACTCTAATGCCTTTGTGAAGTAAGTTCAGGAGTATATTGGATCAGATTTCCCTGATGCAGTTTCATGTTCTCTGTGAAGTTATTGCTGCCCAATAGGTCAATGTCCACTTTAACCTAGACCAGAATTAAGTGAAGTCAAACTGTTACATCATATTGCTTGAGGTCACAGTATGATTAGTACATTTAAATATGATAAAGTTGTAGTCAGTAGCTAAAATAAATTGTGTGAACTAGAAAATGTGTTGAAATCTTCTGCGCTGCTTTCTCTGGTAGCATGCTAAGCCATAAGAAATAATGGAATATCTGTTCATCCTTGTAAAACTAAATCTGCCCTGGCACTGATTCAATTGTTTTCCATTTGTGGAGTTTTCTGAAGAATGTTTTGAATATCAGAAACTTTTTCAGCAAGAGCTGCTGTATCTCACTTATGGTTTCAAATGATACATTGCCCTCTAGATAATTTGCAATGTGAAGAGCTACTTTGAAGTTCCAATGTTTTCCTCTTTCTCTTTATGTGTTAAGTGTGATATAAATAAGTGAAAATCCAAATACCTGTGAATCTCAGCTTCTGTTACTGAATGAAACTGCATGCTTCTATTAAGTCGAAAAAGTGGACAGGATAAGAGACCTGATTGTCACTGTGTTGTTATACTGAGGAATGAGGGTTTCAAAAGTGTCTCCAGTTCACCATAGTTATTCTCCTCACTCTCTGTTGCTCTGCAGACCTTCCCCACAGCTACAGTCATGTTCCCCTACGGGCTGAGGAAGTAGGGTATTTTAATAATTATACCCACTGGTTGGTCTAAGGAGCAAAGCTGTTATACAAACCTTATTAACTTCAGAAATTGTCTTTTCAGATGGTATTTTGACTCCTTTATAATACAAAAGCAGGATAAACAGTATGCTAGTATAACTTAGAATTGGTCCCAGTATGTCTATATATACATAAAACACAGCATTAAGGGGCTGTTGTAAGTGCAGAAATCTGGAGATTTAGATTAATACTTAAAACTTCATTATTAATCCCAAGTTTTATTTCTGTGTTGCAAGCAAGTCTTTTATCATTCTGGAGGGATTTACTTCCATTTTATCTCATTCTTATCTTTTAGTGACTTATTTGCGTACATGTATTCTGTGCTGCAGACATTCATGGGGTATATAGATACAGGGATTTAATGGGCTTCTATAATAACAGTTTTCACCACATCAGACTTTTCTTAAGTTGTACTTGTTTTAGTGTGCACTTGTGCTCATGGATTCATATCTCAGCCTATGTTTAATTACCATCACTTAATTATTTCTCCTAGTTGGAATAATACCTGAGTTACAGTTAAGATGATGTAGGTACACTGTTCAGACTCACATATTCGGTGAATACTCAGATTTTTTTCATAATCATATTTTTGTTAGTACACAGCTAACTACTATTTTGGTTTACATCTGTGTAACACAGTGATCAGTGTAGATGTATGCAAATTTAGGATTTTTATACTTTATGTAGTGCTCATACATTAGAAAAAAAACCTGTGAAGTACAAATTTAAAGCCCTGTGAGCAGTGGCTATAGAAAGTTTGCATTTTCACAGAACTGTGGATGCCTGTTTCCTGCTTATTCTGAGAATTTTGGGGAGCTGATGGCTGGCAAAATGTAGGAGTTTGAAAGAAGACTGAACTCCAACAGCAGAAGGCAGTATAAAGTTGGTGTTTTCAAATGAATGCTTAGCGTTGTTTCAAAGATAGCATTTTCTGTAGCCTTTTAGATTTCCAAGATTTCAAAGTACATGTGGAAAAGTTTTCACTTACTATTTTTTTCTCTGTTAAGAAAATGAAAAAAAAAAAAAAGCCCATCAGCAAGTCAAGTCTTGTTGAAAGACAGAACTCAAAATAATCTTGACAAGTTGGAGACAAAGTCTGAAAAACATGTTGTTCAGTAGGAACAAATGCAAGGTGCTACGTTTAATTGGGGAGAAACAGTGGAAGACATAACAGGATGGGGGATAACTTGCAATGGATCTGTTTTGTAGTAAAAGTTCTAGGAGTAATGATGGGTCAAAAGCTGACAAAAGTCAGCAGTTTCATGCTGTTGTGATACAGGCAGCTATCGTGGGATTCTTAAACAGAAAGACAGCAGAGATTTGTGAACTGAAACTTTTCTGTTTTGCACTGGTAAACTGGAGAACCGGGTTCAGTTTTGGGTGGTTTACTTGAAGACAGACATGGACCAAATAGAAAAAAAGAGCAAAAATATGCTCTGAAATCTAAAAATGTAACTTAAAAAAAAATGGAAAACCCTAGTTCCTTTAAAATGAGAAACCTAGGGAAGAATTAAGCTGTTTCTTCAAAGATGTAGGTGACAACTACATAGAAGAAAGGAGTTACCTGTACTCTTTTATGTAGGAGTTAAAAACCAATGGTTTCATACTGTAGCAATGCAAATGTAGGCTCAATATGAAGAAATACTCTCCAATGACAACATAAAATCCATTTGATTAAACTTTTGGGGGTTTCCATGTCTACAGGTCTTGGAAGCAAGTTGGACAAGACAACAGCTGATTCTGCTTTGGGGGCTAGGGGTTAGACAACTGTTCAACAGACTTTTCTCAGCCTTATGACAGGTTTAAAATGTGATTTACAAAGAACAGTTACAGGAATTGAATGTTTTAACTAGTTTTAAACTTAATCTTTGGGTGCTATGCTCTAACAGAAAAGGGTTTATTCATTAATTTCTCTCCAAGAAGATAAAACGGTTCTTTACTATAACATAATGTGAAGGACTGCTTCGTTCACAAAGATGCTTACAGAATGGGTTTAAATCTAGAATACTATATTTCAGTATCAAAAGAACATGAATTTCTTCAAAACTTTGTACACATTTTTTTCGTTAATTATCCTTACAATAGAAGTGCTGTGTATAGAGCTGTTAAATCTGTACACTGTCACTTGAATAGACACTTAGTAATTATACTGTTATGAACTACATATTCCATATGGGAGATTCAAGGAATTTTGAATTTTTTTACAGTATAGACAATCTAATTTTTTACCTCAATTTCTTTTCAAATTGCATCTCAGTGAACCTGGCATACTGCTTAGGAGAAATGGAATTGTGTACTGCGGTTTCAAAAGCTTGGTGAGAGGTAAAACCAATTTTCTTTCTCAGCAAATGTAAACTAAAATTGTCTGGTTTTAGGTGGAATTTTTAAAGATAGCTATGTTTACATCTAAAGTAGGTAAATCTGATTGCATTTTAAGTGAGTTTTTAAGAAAACCATCTTGTCAAAACAGCAAAAAGGAAAAGTGAGGGAGTGTAGCATTGCATCAAATTGGAATTAATCAAATATGCATTAAAATATTACAAAATTTAACAAACCAAGTGCTGATTTTCCCTGTACACTACTACACCTGTACTTTAAAAAGTAGATAATGTAAGAGAATTAAACCAGGAAATCTTCAAACAAAGAACTGTACAGCAAACATAAACCTAGGAGGAGAATTTTGCTCCTGTGGAGAAAAATATCTGAAGTTAGGGCGTGTCAAATGTCACTAGAAACCTATGGTTGGACAACCAAACTGAGTCCAGTGTCACCCTTGACTGTACCGAAGGCTTGGACACTTAGTTAAATTTCAAATATTTAGATACCTATGCTGAAGTTTCTGAAGCTGTGCCCCAATGTATATGTTATACACACCAAAGTAACAACCTTCAGAAATTCCCTACTCTCTGAAACCTTACAGCCACCCTGTCTAATGTAGCTCAAGGGCATGAGTAAGGTCTGGGAACACAGGCAGGTTATTGAGCAATAAACTAATATTTGAGTTTCCAGCCTATCAACTACTTGGAGTTGATTGCTTTTATCCTGAAGTAAATGAAAGCTGGCTTACGGCTTGGAGTGACCTGCTTCCCTCCTGCCAGAGAGGTAGAAACCTGCAAGTAGATTCTGTGCACGGAATGTGAAATCTATTGTTCACCCGTGGCAGTTTGCTTACATGCAAAAGAGGAAGTGTTTATCAACTTTTCTTTCTGTGCGTTTTCTGGAATGAAGCAGAAAGGTATGTCTGTGTTATGTAATGAAGTAGGTGGCATAGTGATTTTAACAGTGGTAATAAACTTTTACTAATATTAAACAGGTCATCAGCAGGCATAGTTAACTGAACTTTGAGTCTTAAAAGAGCTATTGATACAAGGAGTGTCAATTTTTAATAAATCTGCAAATCTCAGCTTGCATTACGGGGTTGAACTTAGGTCTGCAGGCTGGAAGAGCACTGTGGTAGCGATCTGATGATTCTGATGCTCTAGAAGAGAACGTTCATATTCATTGTTTAAGTGCACTTAAAATGCATATGCATATGCTACAGATTTATGGTAGATCAGCTGCATAGCCATTCAGCATGTGTACAGTAACCGTTTATGTAGGTTTTTTGGATAGTGTCTAAAAATATAGCAGATTACTGAGGAGAGTTGGCTGTTTTCTGGGTTATTTATTTTGCAATGTAGAACTCTTAGACTTCCCTGTTGCAGCTGTTCTGGCCTGTATAACTACTTAATATTCATTGGGACAGAAGCAAAGTGCAAAATTAACTCTGTAGTTCAGTGGTTAGGGTACTCATCTGCAACAAAGGCAGGCTGCATGCTGCTGCTCCAGTGAACATTTTTTATTATTTGTATAATCTATAAATATAGTCTGCATAGTTTCACCTGCCAGGCCTGAATCACTTTAGAACAAGTGTTTTTCAAAGCATGTATGAACTCTTGGCTCAATATACTTCCAGTTGTCCATATCTCATCAATTTTGTTGCTCTTTTCAATGGATCCTGTATGGTCACCAGGACCTTAAAAAGAAGGAATTATGTGCTGAATGGAAGCCAATTAATTAGCTTCTCTTAAACAATGAAGAGAGATGCATCCAAATTCCGATGGATGTTCCCCTTCACTCCCACTTAGCCATGGGCTGGCTGCTTATTTTGAATGAGATAAATTTGTGCAAAGTATAGCATTGATGTTCTGCAGGATCAGGCTTATTGCATGGCTGAGAAGATTACTTTCAGATCAAATTCCTGTGTGATTTTTATACTGGAGTATAGCAAATCTTTGTTCTGTGCTTGTGTAAAATATATTATGTATGTATAAATATATTTATTTGTTGTTAGATATCTAAAAAGAATTATTTAAAGTATTCCTTGTTTTTTATGTTGAACCTACAAGGTCTTTGTGATTTGTAAGATGAGATAATGTAGTCACAATTTGAAAGGTTTGTGGATGCACAGAATGGGACTAGAAATTTTAAGTTATATCATGGTTTTGCATTGTGCTCCCATTATGTCATGGAAAATTTAAACTTTAGTTTGTAAAGTAATTTTATTTCTTTTGTCTAACACAGTTTTAACCTCATGTTATTTTAAACAAATTGCTGGTAATGTAAAATAACTGATTATCACCAATGAGTATTTGGGTTTTGTCACTCCCGATATGTTACTTAAAAGCTGCAAGCAAGAATCCTGTAAGCAAAGTAAGGCCTAGTTCAACCACATTAAAATTCTATTTACATTTTAATTTGCTTTCTGCTGTGTGACTGTGTTATACTGAAGCTGTTACCCGGCTCAGTGGTCCCTACAGACAATTTTCCTTTCTTATTCTGATTTTATTGTAAATGATTCTCAGCATAGTACAGGAAACTGCAAATTCAATTTTGATCAGTCCCATGAGGGACTTGATTCTTCATGACTTATTGTTTTAAAAATAAATTGAAAGAGCCATCCAATTTCAGGATTTCCTTCAGAATAGAGGATTAAAATCTGTCATTTCTTATGCAAGGGCTTTTCCTTTCTTGTGTTATTAGGTAGAAGCTAATATTTAAGCAAATTTTGTAGCAATTACCCCCTTGGGAAAGATTAAGTTCTTTGTTTAATATTTCCATTTCATATTTAATGGTTTGTTAAGCTGGTTTTATTTCTTTCTTTTGCACCTGGTGATCATAAACCTGCTGTTTTGTTTTAAAGATAATGTTTTCTTAGGTATTTATTATAATTTAAGATTTAAATATAGCCGTTCCTTCACTCACTGCACATAGTCCTTACTATGAAACAGCTTAATGATGCCTTTGGTTTAAGGAACTTTAATTTTGCTTCGTCTCACTGTGCTGTGTTACTGCGAGACAAAATGGCCAAGAATGTGGAAGATTAAACAGTGTGAAGTTAGAAGGGGACCGTGAGGAGAAGTGACAGTAACTGCATAACAACAAAAAAGGTTAGTGATACAGCGCAGTGTGACCCTCCCAGAAGCAAAGGTGTTAACAGTGAATCATTGGGATGAGATTCAGGGCTTGGTTCAGCCGCACAACAGGCATCTATCTAGTGCTGTTTAGGTGTCACAGAGTGTCTTGTCTGTCCTCCAGTCCTGCCTTTACAGACAGGTGCTGGTCCTGTTTGTCCTCTGTCATGTCTGCTGATCCTGTGGAGGATGTCCTGCATAACCTTGAGAAAAGCAAGTGACACTATGTTTTGGGTGAAAGATTCAAGTTCAGTCTTTCAGACTGTAGGTGTCCACATCTAGTGTCTGCTTGTGAGGTAGGGGCATTTGGTCCCATAGTAGTCAAAGGAGATAATTCTGAATGGAGTTAAGTAGCTGCAATGATTATAATGATTACTACATTAACAGTGTACAGTTTTTACTTACATAAACTGCATATAGTGTATATTAATATTTTAAAAATAAGGGACTAAGTTTTAGTAAAGTCTTAGACAGTGTCACCATTCCAGAACAGTCAATGGAGCCTCAGGGAGAAAAGGAAAGAAACCCTGCAATTCAGGAGAAGAGAAGGCTGCGGGGGGACCTCATTGCAGCCTTCCAGTACCTGAAGGGAACATACAAACAGGAGGGGAATCAACTTTTTAAAAGGGTAGATAGTGACAGGACAAGGGGGAATGGATTGAAGCTGAAGGAGAGAAGGTTTAAATTAGATATTAGGGGGAAGTTTTTTACAGAGAGAGTGGTGAGGTGCTGGAACAGGCTGCCCAGAGAGGTGGTGGCTGCCCCATGCCTGGAGGTGTTCAAGGCCAGGTTGGATGAGGCCCTGGGCAACCTTGTGTAGATCCAGACCTGGAGGTTGGTGTCCCTGCCTGTGGCAGGGGGGTTGGAACTCTATGATCCTTGGGGTCCCTTCCAACCCAGACCTTTCTATGATTCTATGATTCTTCAGGAACATCACACTTTTTGAATTAGATACAGAACAGGCGAGGTAGTAGGGGGAAAAAAAAAATCATGGTCATAGGTTTGTTCTTGTTTCTGACTACAGATTTGCTTCCTTAGCTGAAATAGTTCTTTGATACCCAGCTTCCCTCCCTGCAGTTGCTATGGTACCTAATGCGACTGGAACAGGAGCATACTGTTAGGCAGATTTGGGAAGATGCACCCAGGCTCAAGATTTTTGCATCTCTTCTTAAAACTCATCTCCTCTTATAAAACCGATCAAACACACTTATACTGGTGACATAAATTATTAAAAATATCCACGTCATTTAAAGATCTTCAAAAAATATCTAAGCATCAGCTTATGTCTGTGTACTGATCAAGGGAATCAACTGGGGAATGAATTAAAAAAATAAACAAACAAGCCAGGAAAGAATAAATCCTAAAAAGCCAAACCTCAGAGAAGTAATGAGAGAAGTATAGGATTAGGGTGTTAGGAAGAATGAAGGAGAAGAGAGAAAGGGGGAAATAGTTGTGGTCTTTCTGATTTCTTCTTTTTTATAGAACTTTCCTCTCTCATTTCCCTCACCTGTGCAGTGTACAGCCATAATGAACCGTCCTGTCTTGAGGAGATTACAACCTAAAATGACTCTAAGTATCACAAAGGAAAGGAGAAGTCAAAGACAGTAATAAGAGTTCAGCGTGACTAATTAATTGTCTGGTTGTCATGGACAATCCAGAAAGTTTCTTTTCTGCTCTTCAAATGAGGATGCTACTAATTCTGTAACGTGAAGAGAAGAAAATTGACTGTGTTTTAGAGACTATGATTCCTCTCTTAGCTGCATCAGCTAGCTTTAGATTTCAGTGAAACACATTATGGCTAGAAGCTGTAAGTAGTTCCCCAGCTTGATCCATTTACAGGCAAGTAGCCTTTGTTACACTGAAAGAAATCCGACCATGTCATCATTTCACTGTGTATGTTGAGAATTCAGAACAAGTGGTAGTTTTTTGACTTATCATTTGAAAATGTAAAATCTCATACAGTGTGAGAACAGCATTACAACATTTTCCTGAAGAGTTAAAATGGAAATTCTTCAGGCCAAGAAAAGTCTATTTGATGTTCTAGCAAAATAAAGCAAGAAAAACTTAAGTAGAGAATGTCAAGTTTCATTCAAAGTATAAGTAGTTTCTCAAAAAAAGAAAAAAAAAAAGCTCCCAACCTGCTTCGGTTCCCATAATAATATAGGAAAAAGGAAAAGTGGTTACCCTGACTTTAAACTTTACAGCTTATACAAATCCTGGGGAAAAAAATGTGTAATTTTGCTCTACAGTGCTACATCTAGATTTTCCATTACCTTACGCTTCAGAAGTCATCACTATCTGTTGAATACAGAGGTGCAGTGTTAGTGGCATTCTCTTGCTGTCACTTTGTATCCGCTTTCACAGAGTAAATCCTCAGTTATCTGAAGGACAGCATATGAATCCAGTTGATGTGAGCTATTAAGTAAATTTACACTAGTAAATACATCTTCTGAGGAGGGTGATCTCTGGCCGTGAGGAGGTACCCAGCTGGGTTGAGGTGGCTTGCATATGTAATATCCAGGCATGAGCAGTATCTAGGCCAGTGCGTCCACAGTAGACTAACCCCATCCACGTGCACAGAATTGAGCTGTACCGTTTGCTGCCCTTATGCTCTGTAACATGAGTATTTTCACAGGTTTTCTTTTGTGCTTGAGGATGTCTGAATTAATGATGGTAACCCATCAGAGTAGTGTTTTTAGAACATGGCATCAAATGTGTTGCAGGCCCTTGGGGTGTGCTGTTGGAGTAAATGGTGATGTGGCACCATTGTGGTGAAGGCTGCTGGAACAGTGGAGATGGTATAGGCTGAAGGAAGCCAAACTCATCTATACTGCTTTTGAGTCTCAGGAGTGAAGTGGAGTTTTGTTTGAGCATAAGTGTTGACCACAAGTCAGGTATCAATCTCGGGGGCAAACTGTCATTTAGAAAACACAGGTGGTCAGGGCAGATAGGAATGAACTGGAGAACTAACTTGCTTGGCCTTGTGTACCTAGCTATGTTCTGATTAGTATTTCAGGAAACTTTTGACAAAGTCCATCAACAAAGGTATTTAGTAGACAAGATAAAAGAGAAAATCCTTGTAGGACTGAAAAACTAGGAGGAGAAAGTAGGAGGAGAAAAAGAAACAAAATCTCCAAGTTAATAAAAGAGGCTAGGAAGAAATAGGTGATTCTTACAGTGGAGGGAGGTCAGCAGTGGGGCTCTTGAAGGATGTGTGCTGTTCAACATATAGCAAAAAAAAAAAAAAAAAAAAAAAACGAAAAAGGAAAAAAAAAGGAAGGGGAGGAAAAAAAAAAAAAAAAAAAAAAAAAAAAAAAAAAACCGAAGAAGGAACAAAAAGTGAAGCGATGCTCATGATTGTAAGTTACACAAGGTAACATAGGAGAGAGTGAAATACAGAAAAATTGCAGAAGGGCTTTATGAAACTGAGTAAACAGGAACTAAAATGGCAAATGAAATCCAGTATAATTACATGTCAAGTGATATACATGGGGAAAATAAATACCACTTTAGGCATAAAATGATAGTGTCTGAGTTGACCAGTAATAAGGTCTTCTGTTGTGGTGGGTAATTCTGTGAAAAATGCAGCTTGATGCTCTGTAGCAGTTAAAAAAGTAAATAGTCTATTAGGAACTGTTAGGAAAGGAAGAGATAGCAAAGCAGGAACCATTGTATTTTGGTACATGAATCCATGTTTTCCTGCATTTTGAATACTGTGTGTAGTAGACTACTGACATAGTCTTTGTCATTGATGCTGTCTAACTTCTAAAAAGAAAAATCCCTCAGCATCATCTGTCAGGAAAGTTAGAGTTGTCATTTATCCTTTCTTGGGGAAGAATGGGAGATCTGATGACTTCTCAGAGTTACTTCAATCTCTACTTTGTTCTGGGATTTTATTTTTATAGCTTATCAGTAGCTACAGTATTCTGGGTACTAAAGAGATCTTTAATAACTGAAGACATAACAACAGCCAGTGTCTGGGAGCTCAGCCAGATGGACTCAGATGAGAAATAAGCTGTAAATTTTAATAGTCAAGGTGATTAGCCACTGGAACGGGCTATCTATGGGGGTAATAGAATATCGACACCATCTCAAGTTCTTCAGTTCAGGTTTAGCCTCAACTTTTGAAGATGCGCTGTAATCAAATACCAGCCACTGCTCTGTTTTGTAAAGAAATATTTTGCACGCCCCTTAGCGTGTTACAGCAGTCAAATTCTACGATCCTACTCTGCTCTTAAAAACGGTGAGTGTGAACGTATGAAGGTATTAACTGTAGTACAGTTTGGCACTAGAATGGTTCCTTGAAAGATGAATAGTGTCAATTTATTCAGAAAACTGAATACAATCTACCCCACACACATCCCCTTACAGTTTTATTCCTCACACAGAGTTAATGGAAGACCAGTGAGTTATTCAGATTCTCCAAGCAGTTTTACAACTGAGTGAGATTTAGTGTGGTATGTGTATCATGAAATTCTTCTCAAGTACAAGTATCACATCGAGTGTTTATGGTTGTTTTGGAGTCTCTTTGCATGCTTTGTACATTATTTAAGGACCTTAGCACCCATGCATTTTTGTCTCCTTAGTGAATCCTTTCTGGATTGCTAGGCTTAAGAGTATTAAGTCATGTTACACGTTTAAGTCTTGAATTCACTTTCACATATTACTTTCAGTATCACAGACCTGTACACCACTGACATTGTTGCTCTGTGCTGTCAGTTTTTCTATAATTATTCATTAATGCTTTTTAAAAAAATGGACAATGGCCAAAATTTCTTCCATTTCCCTTTGCACTCTTGACCATGATTCGTACTGCCTAATTGAATTTATCTCCAGCTTCTAAGAAAGTAGTATTTAGAGCCTAAGATCGATCAATGGATCTTCAAAACATCAAGTTTTCCAACAAAATAGGATTTTAAAGATTTTGGCCAACATTTTATTTTTTGGTAACAAATGGAGAAAGGTTGTGCATAACAACTACTTTGTTTCTTACTAAGCTAAGATACTTTCAGCGTCTTGAAATCTTGCAACACTGTTATTTCACCATGAAGAACACCCCCCCACTGCCCTCACCCTTCCCCCCCTCTTCAGGTTCTCAAATGAAATCTGTAGCATAATACAGGGAAAGAATAACTTCGGAAGCAAGCTGACCTGGTTTCTTATTACTTGTTAAATGAGCCTTTACCCTACATGAAATTATATTTTCCCTCCTTTCTTTAGCAGGCTAAAACTTAACATGCCTTATCCACAGCTGGACTTGATGATCTTAAAGGTCCTTTCCAACCAAGGAATTCTATGATTTATAAGTTACCTACATATTAAGTGAAACCAGGTTTTTTTTTTTGTTTTTTTTTGTTTTTTTTGGTTTTTTTTTTTTTTTTTTTATATGTTATTCTCTATCTTTTGTGATTCTTGACTCTGTTACTATGGTAAGTGTATAGGATTGAGAACATGCCTAGCTGAAGGAGGTAAACAAGTGCTAGGATGACAAAATATGACTTTCATATCATACAAAGTATAAGTAAAAATTTAGGGGTTTGCTGGATTTTATTATATAAAATAGGAATATGTAAATATATAAATAATAGGTTTGTAGATAATTTCTCTTATGATCAATACTGAGTGGATAAACTTTAACTATGGTTTTTGAGCTCTTAAGAAAATAGTACCTCTATCTAGAAATCCTGGTTGTGTCCTATGTCATTAGGTCACCAGAGCTGTACAGTACCATTTTAAATAGCATACTTTAGGTGCATGAAAATTAATCCAAAGAGGAAATTCTTATACTCAATACTGTCTCAATTAAGTTCTACTTCAGGAGTTTTTAAAATAGTGTTTTGCTTTGTCCACTCCCAGATCTAACACTGGTATCTAGTTGCCCTGTGAAGACCAAGGACTGTTCTAATCTAGTTGTTGTTATTAACCTAGTAAAGTTATGCCTCTGAGGACATTTGAGAAATGCATTAAGTGAAATGACTGGCATTTTTACTTATAATTTACTTTTTTTGTCTTGTTGCTTTGATAAGTTTTCAAAAATTAGAGGTAGAAGCTGCTTCTAAGTATTTACCTGGGGAGAGCACAGTGGCAAAAATCTTTCCTGATGCTTTAATTATGCTACTTTTATGTGAACACATACTTTGTCCCTTTCCATTCAGGGAAGGAAAAGGTACCTACCTAGAAATAGACAGTAGAGGGACTTGGACTCTGTTCTAATTATGTATTTTATTTTAAACATCCAGAGGGTTCAAAACAACAGTGGAAACAGGAATGCTTTCAACACTTCCAACATGGCATCCTTGTTCTGTGTGTTGGAAGCAGGGACTAAACCAGTAGGTCTTTCTGCCTTATCTGAGTTTTGATATTTGAGCTAGAGCTAGGTTTCTTCTGCCTTCCTGCCCCGAGAATCTTACATCCCAGGCCAGAGGGTGGCTGCCTGAGCTTTCACAAGAGTAGTGGAAGGTGTTTTCTCCCATGCTTCTTGATAACCCCAAGGAGAAATCCCACCTGTCTCTTTCCAGATTTAAAGAGAATTTGTATGTTTCTGGACTGAGTCCAACTTAATATTTGGAATTGTATGTATGAATCTACATACATTAGTGGTTTCATCTATTTATCTATTTATTTATTATAAGATTAATACAGCACCAGGGTTTTTTTAGTAAGTTTTAAGTAGTTTGATTTGAAACCTGAGAATTATTCTTTTAAAATTCTATGATAGCAGAACAATAGTTATCTTTCAATACAGTGCTAGACTGGACCACAGTGTTCAATCCTTAGTAATGCCATAGATTTCCTACATGAAATAAGAAGTCATTTAGTCACCCGGGGGGAATACAGTCTGTGCAAGGCCTACCTAAGCTCTGAGTTAAGCAACTAGAAGTATAGCTGGATTCAGGACAGGGATACAGGCCAACTACTTTTCAACACTACCTCAGTATGTGTGTGCCTAAATTGAATAGGTATGTCTGTTCTTGTAGGTATTTCCACTTAGAAGAGAAGAAAATAAAGCAGGGTTGTTAGAGTGGAGGACAGGAGAACTCAGAAAGTCTGCTGTGTAGTCTTGTGTGGGTGTATTTACATTAGCAATTTAGGTTGAATCAAGAGAGCTCTCTTGAAGGGATTCTTGCAGCTGTCCTCATGGACTCTGCTTTGGTTTGCATCACTCAGCACTTGCAGAGTTCTCAAGTTCGACTCCTTAAAGACGAATCTAAACTGAAAGATGCCTTTCAGGATTACATCTAATTTTCTCCAGCTACTACTGGGCATGAGATCTGTGGAACCAGAATTTGTCTGAAATGAAGTCCTCCAAAATTCAAGTAGTGTGAAAACTGCATCATCTGTACCAACTGTTTAACTGTAGATCGATTCCTATTATGCCACAGAGCTTGCTAATGTATGTAGCCTATGTGATCTTGAGTAGATTAGCTCCATCCAGCAAGGAATTGGCCATCCTTACTACCATTTTTGGAAGTGAGATTATTTAGCATTTCTAGGGGTCAAATTCTTAAAGGCTTCTCATTTTAATTCATCAAAATATCTTTAAGACTAATGATATCTGCCTTTATGATAATGTATATTATATCATGATGTAAGATGGCAGAAGGGCGTTTAAGAATCTTCTAGTACTTCAGAGATACCTTTAAAGCAGGTTAAGCAGTTCATGTGTTTTACAGTAGCCCTTTCACAATAATAAATTTTGTGCATTATGGAAATGTAATAATCTCTTTGGGTAAAATAATTGCTACTCAAATAATAGAGAAAAATATGTTATATTTAAATGAAAAATGAGAATGATCTGATGAGAAGGATATATATTCCATCAGGAGTGTGGTGAGGTAAGTAGATTTCATGAAATTACCTTTGCACAGAATCTCGGGATATTTAGAAACTACTAGTGGCCAGGATGTTGATTTCAAATCTTCTCCTTTTCACAAATTAGGATAGTGTCTTGTAATCAAAATAGAGTTACATGAAGGGATAAGGCCCTGGAGGGAAGAAAGCAAGCCAGCCCAAGAAAGCTGGTTTGATATTCAAGGGTCACCTCCTCCCAGCTCAGGCACAGTTCATCCCAAGGAACAGGAAGTCAGGCAAAATGCCAAGAGGCCTATGTCCATGAACAGGGAGTTTCTGGTAAAATTCAAACACACCAAGGAAGTATACAGAGAGTGGAAGCAAGGATGAGTAACCTGGGAAGAATACAGAGAAACTGATGAAGTATGGGCTGGATGAGCAGACCGTGAGGTGGGTTGAAAACACTGGTTGAACATCTGGCCAGAGGGTGCCATGAAATCTAGTTGGAGGCCAGGAACTAGTGGTGTACCCCAGGCATCAATACTGACTCCAGTCCCGCTCAAAATCTGCATTAATGATCTGGATGATGGTGCAGAGTTTACCCACCATCACCAGTTTTGCTGACGACACAAACCTGGGAGGAGCGGCTGAAACGTGAGAGGGTTTTGCTGCCATCCAGAGGGACCTGGACAGGCTGTAGAAATGGGCTGATGGGAACCTTGTGAAGTTCAACAGAGGCAAATGGCAAGTCCCGCACCTAGGGAAGAGTTATGGACACGGTGGGGGCTGCCCAGCTGGAAATGAGCTTTGCAGAAAAAGACCCGGGGTCCTGGTGGACACCAGGTTGAACATGAGCCAACAATGAGCCCCTGTGGTAAAGACCACCAGCAGCTTCCTGGGCTGCATTAGGAGGAAAGTTGCTGGCAGGTTGAGGGAGGTGATCCTTCCCCTCCGTGGAGCACTGGTGAGGCCACACCTGGAGTTGTATCTGGTTCTGGGCTCCCCAGTAGAGGAGAGAGACAGAGCTACTGGAGAGAGTCCAGCGAAGGGCCACAAAGATGAGTAATGGACTGGAACATCTCTCCTATGAGGAAGGGCTGAGAGAGCCAGGACTGTTCAGCCTAGATTTAGCCATAGCTAATATTGCTGTGGTTTTGGTGTTTTGTTTTGCCTTTTTTTTTTTCTAACTTTCAAGGGTTCAGAACCGGAGGAGGTAGGTGAATCTTTCCATAACATCATTGGTGATTGCACAAAATCTGACTGTGCTAACGTACCTAAACATAGTGGTGGGGTTCTGATGACTCAATAAAGATCTTTTGTGTAACTCTCCCTTGTGACCCCCTTGGTTACCCCTTCTGCTGCCCACGGTTTGGCAGGCTGTGTGCCAGGGACTGTCTGCTATGGAGCAGCTGTGCATAGTCTTGGCTCTGACTTCTGAAGAGGTTCCCTGTACTGGCAGCCACCTCCTGTAGTGTGCCACTATCATCGCTGCCCTGGCTCCAGCAGTCCCCTGCATGGTTCCTTTTCATCCCGTCTGCCAAGTCCTTGTTAACTGCCAAGTCCATGATGCCGGCATGCGTGATGCCAGGGCTCCTGATCTCTCATGCTTCATAGGCATTTGTGAAATAGGAAACCAGAGCCAGGCCTGTTCTGCCCTGCGAAGATTGCAAGCCCTGCAGGCAACTTCTTGTACTGTCCGGTGTCTCCTGACCCAACTGAGGTAGACTCACTGTGTGAACTCCTCTGTAGGTCTTAAGTTGCTTTATCTTGCATTACATAGTTTGGGTCCAAAACCCTTTAGTTGGGGTTCCCTTCAGAATAGACATACCTTTGAAACATAATGAAGAGACTGGAGGGACTTTAATTTTTAGTTATTTTGATACTTGAGAAGCATGTATCTTTCAAGCATTATAATAGTTTGACTGGTCAAACACAGAGAGATATACACAAGTTGTTCCATCGTTACAGTTGAGCCATTTTATGGTAGGCTTTAGTGATGGAGGATTTGCAAAAGCTAGCTGTTCAGCATGGAATAGTTTTTAATGATAAATTACTGTGAATGAAATTACAGTAAATGAATTTTAATGAAATTACTGTTTTCATTTAAAAAGAAAGAGTTGGAAATTGACTGTAGTAGTGCTGGAAGAGTCAAGTTATGCTATTGGATTCCCTTTCGAGTGCAGATTTTTTTGTATCATGACTCCTTAAGAGCAGACCAGAATATCCCTGGTGCATGCGCTAGTTTTTCAGAACAACCTATGACCAAATATAGATTGGATTTAGCTTAGCATAAAACAAAGGAGTTTGGTAAAATGAAATTTGTGGGAGAATCTAAGTATCATAAGTATCATTTGGAAACCTCAGGACAGAGACCCACAGCAGCCATCTTTTGGGGAGAACACAGCTGTGATAGTGGTTGATTATATAAAAGGTGTTAAGGAAAGGCCTGTGAGGCCTATGGACAGGTAAAAATATGACAAGGAAGGTTAACGCATGAGAAGGAGGTGGTGATGGTCATAGGAACTGTAAGATGCCTTCAAGGGGGTGTCGCGTTAAAGGGTTAAAAGGGTGGAAGGAGTCTGATAAGATTGTTATCGGGGGACCAGAGCACTTATTCCTTAATTTGGGATTTGGATTTTTTTTTTAATCAGTATTCATGTGTATTTTAATTGTTTTACTGCTTTTCCTCTAAGTGATATGTGCAAAGAGTTAATCCAATTCTGTTGGTTTTAATACATCTTCAAGAAAACAGGCAATGTTTTAGGTGTGAGATATTTTAACAACATGGAGATCCAGATCTATTCTATTGCTGCTTTTTTTCTATCTATGTGTACAGCACAGATATTATATTCTTCCTTCTTGCCCTCGGAGGCCACAGACAACTGTCTCAGCTAAGGACAAAGCCAGAGCCCTGCAGATAGGAGAGCCTGAACAGTGAGCTAAAAAGTGATTGAAAGGCTTGTTGCTAAGCTTGTTGCTGGAGGGAGAAATGTGTTCTTCAGGGAAGAAGATTAAACTTCATTCCCAAATAATGTCCTTGGAAGCTCCAACACATCTAACTTCAGGAGAATGTTGCAGTGTGTGTACAGACCTTTTATTTTAATAATTTTTTTTTTTGTTTCTATGGATAGGGTTTTGTTTTTTTTAAAAAAAGAGGTTGTGGTCTGTCTGCATCATCTTTACACCAATTTCAGAAAATAAATCTATTGTAAAGATAAACCTTGTTATATTGCCAGGAAAACACAGGTGGTAGTCGCTCTCAGGTTAGAGAAAATCCTTCATAAAACCTTTAATATATGTGCTGGGTTCCTCAGCAGAAAAAATGAGGAGGAACAAAACCATATACAGTTATGAAAAGACAACAGTTTATAGCTAGCATAAGGAGTCCTGGTTCTTTTTTTATCTGCTTTCTTTTTTTTTTTTTTTTTATATCAGTTGTATTTCTTTAAGTTGGATACTTTATTCTCTTGCTCATGCATGTATCTTTCCTGTCTGATTTATGTGGTGGTCCTTCTTATGTTTGTAACTTTGTTTTTTATATTTGTTTATATTTTTCATTATTTTTATTAATTCTTTAATGTGAAATTAAAATCAGTAATATTAAAACCAAAGTTGTTCTGTTCTTTTGTATTAGACAAAGTAAACAGTTTTTGTGATTTAGTTTCCTAAGTGCAAAAATCCAATACTGTATTTGGTGACCTGGAACATCTTACCTGGCCTCAGGGTCTCTTCTGGAGAAGTGTAAGTCTCCTGTGCCACGTCTTCCTGGCTATCACAGGTGTTCTGGGGCTCTTCCAGTGGCGCTGTATGTTGATGGCTTGGTAGTTGAATCCCATTCAAATGGCTTTTAAGCAGATTTTATTGACAGTACTGTTGATGTCAGTAGAACTGATGGACAATAGCATTTTTAACACTGCTATTTAGGAATTAGCTGAACGCAGTGAGACTGGGAGAATAAGCTATTCTTTACTCAGCAGACAGGAAAAGCTAAGTATGTGTCTATAGTTTACTGGAATGCATGTGAGAATCTGGCTTCTCAGGTAAGAACAAGTAGATATATGATATAGTGGCATCCTTTTAGGGTCTTTACTGAAGATACACAGTTGTTTTGCCACAGTAAGACACCAACAGTCAAAGGCCCATAATTGCTAGAAAATACCTTGATTGCTGCAAAGAGAGATTTGATGTCAGAGGTAGAATTGCACAGGTGAGCTAATACCTAGTCTTTTTTTTTTTTTTTAATTTTTTCTTTTCCAGATATTGTTGCTTATTAAAATACCTAGGAGCCAGATTGAAATCATGTTGAGTGGTGTGTTGGACAGTGCCTTGATGTGGATCAAGACTTGAAACATGAATGCTGTTTGCCTTGCATATGTAGTGATAGATTCACGTGCTCTTGATGTTTAGTGTTAAGGTATCAGAAACTCAAAATAGCATAATAAATTTACATTCATTGTTTCAATGTACTTTTTTCCTAACTAGATAACATTTTATTTCGTCATTTAGATTGTTCTGATGGCAGTACTTATGGCTGCCTTTTCCTGCATCCTCTCCCATAAAGGTTTAGAAGTCAAAAAAATAACATTTTCTTAGGTGCCTCTGAAACTCTTTTTAGACTATGAAAGCATTTCAGTCAAAACTAACTCGATGAAACATAACAGATCACTGAGATTTTAACTGTGCTTTCAAAAGACAGCTTTGTTGGTAATGTGAAAGTTAAGCAATTAGTTTGCTTTCCAGACTTTTCAGCTGTTATTCACAATGAAAGTATTGTGAGAAATTCTACTCTTGTCCTTGACCCTTTCCTTCACATTTATAAATACATGAAAGGGAAAACCAATGTTCTCTGTTCTTTATAAATTTTTCACTTAAAGCTCTCTTAAGAATAACCATTAAAGATTGCATGTAATGGTTTATAAATATAGTTTCTCTAATACTCTCTTTCATGAAGAATGAAAAACCATTGTGGTTACATTTGCTTCAAACGTTAAAAATATTTCAGTTGAATGCCTGCAGTATAAGTCTTAAGGAGAAGTATTTTCAGGAACATTTTATAGCTAAACAGTTTTTCCTGCTGTAGCTCTGAACATACAGGCACAGTAATACAGCAAATTTCAATTTATGTTGTCGCTTCTGGTACAGAAAAAACAGGGGTTTTTTTTGCAATGTACACAATTGTGTCTAGGTTATAGCTTTGTTCATACATTGAATGTGTGAAGACTTTGAAGCCCAGGATTTATATCTTTTTGGCTGACAGGTGGTAAGTGGAGGGTACACCTCATTGAAGTTAGTTTGATAGCATGGTGATTTGGCATTGAATCACACTAGACAGCCGAGTGATGGAACAACTGAGATAATTAATTCATCTGTTGAGGACTTGCTGAAGGGCTTTTCTGAGACAAGGCATCTGATTTTGCCATTTAAAGGTACTTATTATTTCTTATTCTGCTAATTATAAGTTTTAGAAAATTTGCTGAAAGTATTTCTGTCCTGAATTAGACAAACTCTCAGTGTAGTGTGCGGAGAGAAGGGATAATGCAGTGCGCCGAAGTCAGACTCCTGGAGATACCTTTCTCCGTTAATAGCAGAAAGAGCCTAGAGCCACGAGACTCCTTACTGTCTGTACTTAAGGTGAGTGCATTTGAGCAGCTGGACCAAATCCACAAAGGCATCAAAACCCAGCTTCCTTCCACTTAACTGAGACGCTTCAGTTAGGAGACTAGCTTTCCTGGGCTCCTTTGTAGCCAACAGTGAGAGAAAGGTACTTGCAGAGGACGATTAGCCGCTGCTTCATCTCCTACCTCAGTGCCTCAGTTGTGGTACCTGAAGTTAGACAATGTGCACAGAGGTATCACGTCTCATCAGTTTCAGTAGAAACTCAGTTGTCATTGTGAATTTGAGTATTAAGAGGCATATTTATTATCTTTAAATATTTTGGTTTTTTAACAGCTATGTTCAGACTCCTGCAAATAGTTAATTCAGTTAGGAATCTGCTTTTCTCTATTGGCTTAGGCAGGCAGTCCTGACTTCCTTACTTAATACAGGTTTCTACTTTCAGTATGAGTTTCATCTTTTGTGCGCATGGCATTTATGTTCAGTTTCCGTGCTTGTGTAGAATATCTGTTACCTTGTAACTATCTGTGGTACTGGAAGGATAAAATACATTCAAAGGCTTGTGAGCCAGCTGAGTATCGGAGATGCCTTTTAACAAAAGTAGCTAGTTTTGTCTCGTTTGCTTGCCCACTTTATTTTCATCGATTTGTATCAGAAACATTTATGCTGAGAAATAGTAGTCTGTTGAAACAGAACGGGATAGCTTTGTCAGTTTTTCAGTTAAGGACCAGTTTTGATCATGAGTATTCATAAAGCTCTCTTTAATTTTCTATTTCTTTATTTTTAGCGTTGATATGAACTTTAAAGTATTCCTTTTCCTTGCTTCATACTCCTGCCTCTTTGACAGCACGTGCTGTGTCCTCCACTCTTTGTGGTGGCCCAACCACTTTTGTGGTTGCTTTGTGAACTGCAGTGGGTAACTGATGCTGGATAATTTTCCCTTCTGTTTTATATCTAAATTGGATACTTTCCCTGATCTGTTTCATGGAGCAGCTGTGCAAACAGTTTTGTGTCTGTCTGGTGCTGCAGCCAAAGACTTGTGAAATCATAGCCTAAGTCACAGTGCTTTTGAGCTACTTCCAGTGCTTATAATTAAAAGGCAGCTATGATTACAGGTCTGTCATAACTTCTGTTTTTGCAGCCTTTCTTATTAGAATAGATACTCACATTCATCCCAAGATATAATTATTTACTGCATCTGGTTTACTGTAAATCAAACGGGCTACTCCAAGTTCAGGGAGGGGAAGTAGCAGTAGGGTAGTTTTGCCACTTCAAATGCTTCGTATAATTAACGCTAAAATTTATTCCATTAAAAAGTTGATACAGTTTGTCCATAGTATAGTGTAATTCATATTGGGTATTTATAATCAAGTAAATGTGAAATAAAATGCATCAGGATTGTATTCTACTTTGTAAGGATTTCTTTGCAAATTTATTGCAACTGTCCAGTGAAAACTGGAACTATAATAGTATTTAATTAATATGCAAACATCTATCAAGACAATAGAGTGCAATAATTCTAGTACAAAATGTGAGATATCCACAAATTAGATCTGTAAATTACTATAGAATTTCTAAACTGAACTCTGAAATTCTGCAGAACTTGTGCTCAGAATATATGTTAAGGTGCATTGAAGTTACAGCAATGGAAGATGTGATTAATATTTCATTTAAAGTATTCCTTCCATCCCTCAAAGTCTCATCCATATGAAGAAAATAAAGTTTTCAAGCTGAACCTCTGTCTCAAAGGTAGTAGAGATCTGTTTTACCCAATATAAATTGTCAGATTTAAGGTGATAAGTAATAATTCAGAAGGAGTCGGAGGAAAAAGGAAAATGTTTCCTTATTCTTGCAGCTGACCAGCAAAATTTCAGAAGGGGGAACTAACCTATGAGTAAATATATATTTATAAATTAGCCCGAGTACCATCAGTTATTTGCTTTGACTTTATTTCTGTTTTATACCTTTCTTTTCTTTTGAGTCTTTCCCATCCAACTCTTGGTTCATACATACTCCATACATTCAGTGTGGGAATTTTTGAACAGCAGAAGCTTTTGAACAGATCTGTATTAAGTATCTATCCTTTTTGCATCAGGATAGAAGAGAACTCTTGTATTTTCATTTTATTAGTAAAGGGACCATGTATGATACATCTGGGCATAACTTTTTGTCATCACATTGGAAGTATTGTTGCTAGTGAGAAAAAAAAAAATCTGTGGTGGATAATAGAGATCTGCACTTGCGAATGCAGGTACTATGATGTTAAATCACTTAGCAATACACCTGGGAACAGTTGTATGGTATTTGCCTTTATCTTTGTAGATCGAATCAAAGGGACTCTACTCTGAAACACAGATAGGTGGAGTCTCATAAATTAATAAATAGCCAATTCATGACAATCTCTGTGCTCTTAAAAGTATAAACAGGTTGCAAGTGTTGCTAAACATAAAGGATCAGTGCTAGAGAGGACAAAAGAAAAAAAAAAATCAGTAGCAGACATTAGAAGTCATGAGGACCTAGAAATTGCTTATACTCTGTGGCGATGAGTATGAATAGCTAGAGAACCTGACCCAGTTTTTTTATCCTTACTGCCTTTTGTGGCTGGGGGAATTTTTTTTTTTTTTTTTTTTTTTTCTTTTATTAGACCAGAATAATCTGGTTTCTTGCAGTTACTACTTGCTTTCCTTTTCCACTTACAGCCACACCTAAACAGCTGCATACTTTTGTCGTGGTTTAACTCCAGCTGGAAACTAAACCCCACACAGCTGCTCACTCACTCAACCCCGGTGGGATGGGGGAGAGAATTGGAAGAGTAAAAGTGAGAAAACTCATGGGTTGAGATAAAGACAGTTTAATAGGGAACGCGAAAGCCACATGCACAAGCAAAGCAACACAAGGAATTAATTCACTGCTTCCCATCAGCAGGCAGGTGAGCAGGGCTCCACCATGCGTCATGGTTACTTGGGAAGACAAACACCATCACTCTGAACATCCCCCCTTCCTCCTTCTTCCCCCAGCTTTACCTGCTGAGCAGGACGTCATATGGTGTGAGTTGTCCCTTTGGTCAGTTGGGGTCAGCTGTGTCCCCTCCCAACTCGTTGTGCACCCCCAGCCTCCTCGCTGGTGGGGTCGGGTGAGAAGGAGAAAAGGCCTTGGCTGTGTGTAAGCCCTGCTCAGCAGTAACAAAAACATCTCTGCATTATCAACGCTGTTTTCAGCACAAATCCGAAGCATAGCCCCATACTAGCAATTGTGAAGAAAATAGACTCTATCCCAGCCAAAACTAGCACAGTTCTGTTTTTTATTTCTGTTAAAGTTGCTTTTTCCCTTGGTCACTTGGTTATGTGTGACTTTTAGTAATGCACATTAAAAAGGTGGAATCTAGAATATTATCCTTCTTAGTCTTACTGCGTGGTATGCAAATTCACCCCCGTCGCAGAAATTGATTTCAGAACTGCCCTTCAAATCACAAATTATTCCTAGAATAATTAAAAAATATACAGAACTTCCTTTTATTGTGTTAAAATCCCATGGATTTAATTCCAGGGAATGAAATACTAACATATGAGAAAAAAAAACATTAAAAGAAATATTATGAGGTGGATTAAATGTAATAGAACATGGAAGGAAACCTCCATTTTCTGTTGTAATAACTGTAAATGTTCATTCACTTCTAGCTGTAGTGTTAATGTACAGCTTCTGGACTGTGAATTTGAAAGGACACACAATGCTAAATGAGGTCAAGCCTGCAAGGCTGAATTATTCCTTTTGTGCCCATTACAGTTTCTACAGAAATCCAGATGTTTTAAGACACTATTAACACTACTCCCTGTGTTAGTTTGGATGTATTGCTCCACTATAGCATTAATGTATAACTCTGAGATGTGTAACCAGTTTGTAATTTTTGATGACTAGCTGTAAGTTTTGGAGAGTCACCATCAGTATCAACAGCTGCATGTGAAAAAAGTGTATTATTCTCCCACAGACCTGTTCATATAATTCCTTACTTGCATTTTTTGACAGCTGGAGCTGTGTCTGAACTGTGATAAAATCTTTGGCTAAAATGTATTAGTAGATCATCTAGTCAAACTTTATGTATTTACATCTATATTGAGTTTAATAAGCAAAATTTAGCTAAAACTATTTTCCAGAGAGGTATCCAATTTCGGTTTGAAGTTGTCAGAAGAAGATGAACCCATTGCTTTCTTTGATAATTTGATCCAGTACACTGCATGTATACATCTTTTCTGGTAAAGAGCCCTTTAGTATCCAGGATTTTCTCCATATGAATGCGATTATATCATTATCAATAATAGTTTCAGTAAGCTAAGCAACTCTCCAAGTCTCATTTTAAAACATTTATCCATTTGTCAAATGATTTTACTGGTTCTTTCCTCCAGTATTTCTTTTTCTAAGATTAAAAAGTGTTATGTTAAAAATTATGTATTATTTTAGAATACAATTTACCATAGTGCCATATACAGAAGGTACATTTTCTCTGTACTTCTACTGCATTCTTATTAATACATATTTGTATATACCTGGGCTTTTTCCTGAACCTGCCTGTGGTATTTGTTACCATATCTTGTATTGCAATTTTTCCTTTCATGATTAGCAGAGTGTGATGAAGAGTGACTGCACTTCTTCCTCCACAGTGTCACCTATGGTGGTTTTGTCCCAAAGACTTAAAAGTTTTCACCTACTGCTCAGTGGAGCTTTAGGAGAACTTAGAAGGAACAATACCTGCAATGTACAGATAATGTTATTCCACTCTCATCCTGAAAATATGGAAAGTAGAGGTGGCACTACTAAAAAGTCAAAGGAGGAAAGTTGAAAACCCAACCCAGATAATTTACATACAACCCAGCTAAGTTACATGCAAATAAAATTATCATCCTAAATTAATAAACTGCATTTTTTTTCCCATCACTAAGAAGTATTAATCCCCCTGAAAACACAGAGGCTGTATGGGTTTATGGAGGACTGTGAGCTTTGCGCACTCAGGGTGAATGCAAGATGGGGTGATGGTGTCCTTTCACTGCCGTTAGGGGCAATAATTCCCATCATCCCTTTCTGATGTGAGAAATGAAGTGCCCTTACATTCCATCTGTCTTCTTCCAATGGCAAGACAATGAGGAGAATTCCCTGGTTTTTCCCAGTATTTCCAACTCCTTTGAAGAGGTACTAGTATAAAAATGGGACCCACATTCTTTTTTCTAGTGAGCGTGTGGAAAGAGGAAGACCTCCAAGTCCCACATCAGATGAAGAGAGGAAGGAAGAGAATCTCTAGGACTTTTTACATTGAAAATATGTAACAACAAATTCTGGCAGCTCTGAGGTATAAAGGAAATGTTGGTGTCTGTATTCCTGGAATTTTCAGCACAGGTGGTTGGTGAGAGGTGAAGAAACACTGCTTGGTTTTTACATTTCATGGAGGCAATGGAGAAGAATATAGACTTGTGAGGAATCAAGTTGGAAGTCAAGAATTTCAAAATAAGGACAAATATGGAGTGCAAGGAAGGGTAGCTCTGGTGAGAGGTTACAGAGGCAGTTGGAAAATTTTTAGATGGAAGCCAGCTCATGGTGTATATATGTGGGCTCAGTCTGCAGGCAAAGCGAGCTCTGATCATGCTGCAGGGTCCTGTGTGAACATATCCTTCCACTCAGTTTCATTCCTGCCAACTCCAGTCATATAAGTAATGAGTATAAATACAGTGACTTGACTTGTTCAGTCCACAGAGAGAAGTAGGCAGGGCCTTTAGGGCTGTGAGCAAATGACTAGTCCCTGTTCTGAGGTTGAGATAATCAAACAGGATGTTTAGGAATATGACATAAGAAATAGGCATTTGTGACAAATGACAGTGTGTGAGGCTGACAGAAATTGCAAGTGAGGGGTGTCTGGATTTCTTAGGTATTTAAGGGGGAGTTATGTGAGAAATGGCTGAATGATAATTGGAGAGGAGCATTGAAGATCATTAGAGGAGCAGAGTTGTGCCAGGCTGGCAGAACATACGTAACTGTACCAGTTGTGACAACCTAGGTAGCGGTATTAGATGTTCCAAATTTGAGTATGAACGTAACAAAATGGAGATTAAAGGAGAAAACATGGGGATGGGTTGTGTATATGCGAGGAGACTGGAGTGGAGAAAGGGAGACCCAAGGGTGGCAAAATGGAGAGCAACTGAATGGGAGAAGGAATAAGAAGCCATGCAATTCATGTGATGGACCATGGCCCAGGGCACCTGTCGGACAGCCCTGTGCCAGATCACTGTGGACGGAGGTTTTTCTCCAAAGAATATATTCTATGTCCATCTAATACTTTCCCATACCTCTTGAGTGGATGGACTGCAAGATGAAGTCAGGTGAGGTCCCTAGGGACTGGAAAAAGGGAAACCTTGTGCTCATTTTTAAGAAGGGTAGGAAGGAGGCCCTTGGCAACTACCAACCTGTCAGCCTCCCCTCTGTGCCTGGGAAGATCATGGAGCAGATCCTCCTAGAAGCTATGCTAAGGCACACGGAGGACAGGGAGGTGTCGGAGAGATCAGCGGGAGACAAGCACCATCCATTGATGATCAGCAAGTCTCGTTTATTGATACTCAATACATGCCTTATTTATTATTCATTAATTAGCTCATACATATTGCAAAAGCATAGATCATCATTGCTTAGTAGTTAAACGTCAACTCCTCCCATGCTTATCTTTTGTGTTAGCCTTGCGATTAGCAGTTCCCTAATTCTCACATTCTTGTTTCTCTTACCCATCCTGTTATTGTACAACAGCTGTGCTCAAGGTCGCTCTGACCTGCTACACTTTAACTAGCTTAATTCTATCATGTCCTTTCTCTGCCAGCCACCCTGTGGCAAGGCTCTCCACAGGGAGGTGATTGGAGAGAGCCAGCATGGCTTCACCAAGGGCAAGTCCTGCCTGACCAACCTAGTGGCCTTCTATGATGGAGCGACTACATCTGTGGACAAGGGAAGAACTACAGATGTCATCTGTCTGCACTTCTGTAAGGCCTTTGACATGGTCCCCCACAACATCCTTCTCTCAAAATTGGAGAGAAATGGATTTGATGGGTGGGCTGTTCGGCGGATGAGGAATTGGTTGGATGGTTGCATCCAGAGGGTAGTGGCCAGCGGCCTAATGTCCATCCAGATGGAGATCAGTGACAAGTGGTGTCCCTCAGGTGTCTGTATTGGGACCAGTACTCTAACATCTTCATCAATAACCTAGACATTGAGATTGAGTGTATCTTCAGCAAGTTTGTAGATGACAGCAATCTGAGTGGTGCAGTGGACACACCTGAGGGATGGGATGCAATCCACAGGGACATGGTCAAGCTTGAGAAGTGGGCCTGGGTAAACCTCATGAGTTTCAGCAAGATCAAGTGCAAGGTCCTGCACCTGCCTCAGGGCAAACCTTGGTATCAATACAGGCTGGGGCATGAGTGGGC